>JAQIUQ010001922.1:235000-275000 GCA_030378365.1 Hybognathus amarus | reverse complement strand
TTTATGCTTACTGTGAAGAGTTGGTGTTTTCTTTGGTTTTATTGTCACATGGGGTCCAAATGTTGAGGCTGATTAGGATTTCATGTCTCCGGAAGGAAGAGCGTCTTTCTTTATTTATGAAGGATGTGAAAAAATCCTGTGTCTTTTTTCGATAAGTCCTCCTCATGCTCGGCGGTTGGTTTAATGAAGTCTACCGCACAAGAATGCAACTCTATTCAGGAATCCTTAATTCCTTTATGCCTCAAATGCTGGCAGACACTTGTGTCTTCGTTAAAAGCTAATTATACGACACTTCCAGAGACCTCCAATGCTATTGATATTTAAGTGCCTCTCTTTATTTCCGGCATATGCTATACCCTCATGCATATTCATATCAGCACCAGACTTTATGCATTTGCAAGTGAAATGTCAATGAATTTTCACAAGGATGAAATATCTCTTCGGTCTAAATCGCAGTATGTTTGCATCTAGTGCGATTATTATCATTGGTAGTTCCACTGTGTATTTTTGCCTTTGGAATCACCTCAAAGTCTCCCACGCACTTGACTTCATAAGACACTTTGGTACATGCCGAACAAACCAAACTTTAGTGTAAAATGGCGATCCATTACATGCCATTTGCATGCATTCTAAACCATTAGATATTCGACATCTGCCATTTGATGCATATGGCCACCAGTGTAATCACCACTCATGATGAGTGATTTGAGTGATTGCACAAGCCAAATGCATGTTAGTTGCATTGTTTAATACAAATGGCCCAGAGGTAACAACAGCTTTTTTCTCTTAAAATACATTGCACAGGTGTGGCTCTGTCACCCATGTGTGTGATGTATTTAGCTTACAGATTTATTGTTGTTTGCAAACAGAGACAGGCTCAGAATCAACTCAAGGAATGATTACAGGGTGTATTATTACAGGTATAATTATGAAAGTGCTCAAGACTCCCATGTGGTGTTCTGTTCCTAGAACACATGCTGCTAAACAGATCTTGAGTCTCTTTTCTGCCATTTTGAATCAATTGCAGGTGTTTTTAGAACATCTGGGTTCAGAGTTCAGTACATGAATTGATCATTTTTCTTTAAAAAGGCAGCAATTTATGCTACACTGAAGCACTTAAAATGCCATGCAATGACGTCATTTTTGAAGCATTTCAAACCAGAAATGTGAAGCTTTTAGGGGCAGTTTACGCATGGATAGCTATGCGATTCAAATTAATTAAAATTAATTTGTCTTCAGTGGTGTCAACAAAAAGGAAAACTGCTAAATAATTCATACTAATAATTAATAATTCATACATTTTCTATAGATCACAGTTGAATTAGTTATTATTTTATATTTTTGTTGGCTTGACCACATTCACAAATCGACACACCTTGGAGGCACTAAGAGGTGTTCATATTGTTTATACAATGTTTTTGTTATTATATTCCACAAAACAAAAGGTAGCAATACTGAGGGAAAAAAAAATCACCTGAGCCCGTAAGACTCTGCATGAAGTGAGAAGTTTACTGAACTTTGCATTTATCCTTTCCCAGTAGTAATCGTTCAGATGTGAAGAAAAACAGGAAAACACATAACCACTGCCGGAGTCTCGACAGGCACTCAAGCACTTACATGGTTTGCAGTTTAGTTTAGAGCATTTAATATGTTATCTTGTATTTTGTTTTGTTTTGTTATATATATATATATATATATATATATATGTATATATATGTATATGTATATATATATATATATATATATATATATATATATATATTATTTTTTTTTTATTATATATTTGAAGAGGTCAAATGGAGTGCAACAGTTGGGTCTAGGAAGGAAAAACTCCAATCATTTTCTCCACAGGGAAAAATTATTTCAACTTTTTTAAAATTACCATGGTGAATTTGTGGTGAAAAATGACATTACCCATGACACTGTACAACAAGAATCCACCAAATCAGAAAATTGAAATTTGAATTTTTGCCAAAAGAGCTCTTTAGCTCCGCCCACTCCCATGAAGCACTGCAAATGCTAAAATCGTTCTTCCTACGCTCTCAAAATTAATAATAATAATAATAATAATTAGTAGTATTTAAATTTGTTTCATCATACTGTATTTGGACGTTTTTACTAGAAGGCAGAACAAATGATTGGCAGTTTCTCTGTAGATGAACACTAGAGTTTGATTGGTTTTCTTTTTCTTCCAGTATTAAACCCAAACCTGTGGCCTTGAAATGGTTTGTGAAATATCTCATGAGGGTCAGAGCACAGGTTGGACTGTTATGAAAGGTTCATGTCTACAGGCTCTCGACAACGGATGTCTTTTTGGGGAAATGTTTATTCATCAATGGGTTTTAGACATTGTTGACATGCCTCAAATATAATAGTATAATTATTTTACTTAAAAATATCATGTGTGTGAATAAATTGATAGGAATAGGGTTGTTTTCCCAAATGATATCATTCTCCAGGGAAACATGTCATCATTTTGGAGAGAAAACATCAGCACGGACCTCAGTATGTAGTTGATTGGATGTGTTTTGGGATATTTTGCAGCTGGTGTGCTTCACTCTAAAACATTTTATCCAGATTCGCTAAATGAAATCAGGACATAGAGTAAATATTGTTGTTTTTCCTTATAATGAAGAAATCACACGTTTCTATTCATTTAAAACACTTTCAAAGTCATCTAAACTGTCTTATATATGGAAACTATGCAGTTACTACATTATTATTTCCTTCATGTGGCATATTGAGTGGGAGACAAGGTCTTTTATGAATATGCCTTCCTTTGATATATTGTGGAAAACAGAAAGAAACTTGATGCAGTCCATTGAATTCAATGCTAGTTTATGACTTGGGGAAAGTGACACTCAGGGTGGATTTGTTTCAGGTTGTCTTTCCAAGTTCTCCAATGCTACCCATAAAATATGTCTGACTGCAGAAGGTTGGGGGAATGGATGTTGCCTGGGGCATTTATAGGTCAAGATTCAGAGCTTGTTGTCTATTCATCTTTTTGCTGGTGAATCTGATGACATGTTTGTGGGGAAAAGCCAGATTTTTTGGTCGTTGATAGATTTATAAACATATATTTTTTAGTAGTTAGTTTGTATTTGCAAAAAAAGTATTTGTGCCACATTTAAAATGCATAATTGCATTAGAAACAGAGATGCATTTATTTTAAAATGAAGACTCTTTTCTATCATTATTTGTATGTTTCAAATAATAAAACAATAAATGTAGTGTTTGCAATTATACGTTCAGTTATCATGGTAGGTTTTATAAAGTAGGAATGTTCCACAGAAGACATTCAATGTTATTATTAATATTAGCCTTTAATTCTATTAAGGGAGGTTGTTGAATGGAAAATATCAAATTAAGTTTGAGGAATCAAATGTTAGAGGAATAGTTCATCCAAAAGTAAAAATCACAAATTCAACGTCATGCTCTTAGAAACCAGCACTTTCTTTCTTCTGTGAAACACAAAAATAGTGAACTTTTTGTCAATGTCATGCTGATCTCTACAATGAAAGTGGAAAGGGAACATAATGCTGCCAAGCTTTTAAAAGGTCAGAAATAACAGTAGCTGGTAACTGTTACTGTTAAAGGGATAGTTGACTTTGAAATTAATTTTGGTATGTTTTATCTTACCTCAAGGGCATCTAAGAGGTGTCTTTGTTTCCGCAGTAATTTCAATTTTGATATATTTAGGTCAAACCGTTCTTGTCTGTCAGTCATATAATGCAGGTCTATGGTCACCACCTCAAAGAGCATGCACAGAGAAGTCCAAATTAAACATGATTTAATGACTCGTACATGTAAGTACACATTGATGGCCTAAGACATGAAACGAGCGGTTTGTGTGAGAAAACGAACAGTATTTATATAGTTTTAGCTCTTGTAACCACAGCCACGTCCAAGTGATCTGAAGGCGTGGGAGCTTCGGTCTGTGCAAGCAGCGGAAGTGATCTCTCGCGGTTGCGGAAAAATTCAACGTTTTCTGTTGATATTTTCGAAATCGTCTTCCATTGCCATTTCCTGTATATCTAAATATGTTTCGAATCTTCACAGTGAAAAAAAAAACACTTCCAAAACCTCTCTGTAAACAATGAGGGATGTACACGCGCAAGAGATCACTTTCGGCACTTTCCGATGTCTGATGCCGAAAACTGATGGTCTGCCGAAAATGTATTGTAAGTAGAATACTGTATTGTATGGGTGAGTTTCAACATTTAAAGGTATTTTAACAGGTAAAAGGGCTGGATTGGCTGGTACACATCAGGTAAAATAATGCAGAGTCATAAGGATAATTGCAAAAGGTCATGTCTTTATTTATAGCTCATCAGTAAGTCATGTTATTATAGGTTATAGTCCGTTTTCCAAATACAAACACGTATTCCTTCGGCAACAACCGGCTTCTATTATTTCCTTTAATCGTGTAAATGTCATACCTGATTAAGCTATAAACTGCAAACACTTATTTGGCCACAATTGTTATTATTACGTTAAAAGAAACGCTAAAGTATCACACAGACATACATTTGCTATTACCACGGACATAAACTAATAGTTATTTGCACGTTATGTCTGTTGGATCCAGCTGTAGACGTAAAGAGACTGGGCACAATGAATTTTCGACGGACCATCACTTTTCGGCACGACATTGCCGCTTGCGCAGACCGAAGCGCCCATGCTTATAGACCACTTGGACGTGGATATGTAAGTTACAAGAGGCAAAACGATATAAATACTGTTCGTTTTCTCACACAAACCGCTTGTTTCGTGTATTAGGCCATCAATGTGTACTTACATTTACGAGTCATTAAATCATATTTTATTTGGACTTCTCTGTGCATGCTCTTTGAGGTGGTGACCATAGACCTCCATTATATGACTGACAGACAAACAGTTTGACCCAAAAAATATAAAAATTGTAACTATTGTGGAAACAAACCTACATATTGGATGCACTTGACAAAAAAACATACTAAAAATTAATTTCAAAGTGAACTATCCCTTTAACAAGAACAACAATCCGTATGATTTATGCAGTATTTGTCGTACAGCTTCAAATGATCGTCAATTATTTCAATGTATGGAAATAAGTAGCATTAATATCCTGCTTAACATTTCACTTTGTGTTTCACAAAAAAAAATATGTCTTTTGGGTTCTGAAGATATGAGGGTTACTGGTTGACTTTCTTTTTGATATTGTGTATAGTTTGAATAATATGGTTAGAAACCTGGCCTGCACAAACCATTTGGAGAGTAATTTTGAATTCACACACTTGCACTGTGACTATGAATAGATCTACCCTTGTTTGATCTTCCGAAAGCAAATTTGTGTCCAAAACATATATATTTGCTGAAACAGCATTGCTGTTGCTTACGCAGTCTAGAAGCTGTAAGGGTTCATTGTTTTGCTCAAGACTTTTGATGCCCACAACCGAGGGAGGAGAGAAAGAGTGAAGAAACGATTGAATTAATATCTGCAATGCGTCACCTGAACAAACTGTACCTAAGATAATTCCATCGAATATGAGCCTTATCTCAGCCTCAGAAAACTATTTCCAAAGCCCTTATCAAAATCCTCTTTTATTCATTTATCATTTTCTGTGGCCTTGAAGCCAACAGTCTGAAAACTATCCTCCACAAGGCTCCAATTACTCTTCGCCTCCCTCCTTCCCTGCGGCTCTCTTTTGTTAAAGAAAAGAGTTCACCTCCAGAGCATCCCGCACCCTGCTGTTGACTTCTCTGATTGGTTGTGTTAAACTTTAGATTTTGCAAGAGAACCCCATCCAAAGTCATTTTGCTTGAACTAAACATCAATTTAGTTTTTTGACTTTGAGTAATTTGATAGTTTTATAGAAATTGTGCTTGTAAAAATACAAACTTTTAAAGAAGTTAACCTGTTAAATGGACAACTCTTGGCTTTGTGATTTCAAATGTGCTTTTCTCCTCAGCATGGGAAATTAATTTGTAGAAAAATGTAACATGGTTTACATTTTAGTTGCATATGGTATTCTTAATGTCAATAAGGTTTCTTGCACCATATTTTTAGTAAAAAAAAATCCAAACTGCTAGTTTTCTTGTTAATGCACGATACAGTAGAGCTGCATGATTCTGGATAATTTGAGAATCACAATTTTGTTTTTTTCTTTCAAATATAGATCATGATTATGTACAGACAAGTGACGACTAAACAACATATTCTACAGGATCTGAGAAAATGCTCATTGATGCAGTCTATTTATAATGTTTAATTGATTAAATTAATTGTTTATAAATATCAGTTTGAATGTCAATGACACTCATAAATACTTGTTTCATTGTGGTATTCATTATGGTGTTTTATAACAAATCTCTTGAATGAATAATTCAGTGGCTTACAATTTTAAGTCACTTGTTATCACTCTTCACATTGAAGGAGTAGTTCACTTAAAAAAAAAAAAAAAACTTTAGCAAAAAGAAATTAAGGTTTTTGATGAAAACATTCCAGGATTTTTCTCCATATAATGGACTTCAATGGGAACCAAACGGTTCAAGGTCCAAATGAGAGTTTCAGTGCATCTTCAAAGGGCTTAAAACAGCACCAGACAATGAATAAGGGTCTTTATCTAGCGAAACGATCACTCATTTAAATTTTTTTTTTTTTAAAAGTTGAAGTTTTATAAGCACAAATGCTCGTTTTTTACGATTATAAAACTTACTTTTTTATCTATTTTTTTTTAAATGGCTGATTGTTTTGCTAGATAAGACTCTTATTCATCGTCTGGAATCGTTTAAAGCCTTTTAACAGTTTGTACTGAAACTCTCATTTGGACCTTGAACTGTTTGGTTCCCATTGAAGTCCATTATATGGAGAAAAATGCTGAAATGTTTTCATCAATAACCTTAATTTCTTTTCGCCTGAAGAAAGAGAGACATGCACATCTTGGATGACATGGGGCGAGTAAAATATGAGCAAAAGTTTTTTTTTTTTTTTTTTTGAAGTGAACTAATCCTTTAAATTCAAAGTGGTGCCAAAATTATAACACATTTCATTGCAAGTTTGATAGATTTGTTCTGAAAAAATATATATATATATAAAAAAATGCTATACCTTTAATATAATGAAAATTACCCCTGCTATAAATATCTGCTTGTTTTTGGAGTTAAGCTTAGTTGATACAGTATGTAAATGTAGGTAGCCGTATGTTAGTGCTAATAGTTCTGACATCATAACCATACCTTGTTTTGAATGACCTATTTTTGCATTGGAGTTTCTGAGATTCAAGGCAGACTGTCAAAAAACAGCGTTGTGCGTGCATATTATATCAACTATTTTATTAGAGCAAGGGAACTCCTGTTTTTCATGAAATGTCCCAATGCAGTATATGAACATGAGGTTCATTACACAGAAATGCCATACTTGTCTGGCCTCTTCAGTTTTAAATAGTGTACAGACTCATTTGAATTGCTAATTTAGGGACCCTGTTAAAAACAATAGAGAGCCACTCTGTCTTCATGTTGGAATCCTACAAGGTAATGCAGATGCTACACACATCACATCGCTTGGCAAACTTTCTCATATTTTGTTTAGACCAACGTCTTTGTTTCTACATCACTTCTGACTGTGCAGGCCTAAACACTGAAGAGCCCTGGTTGATGTGTAAATGTTAGTGGTCATATATATGCTAATGTTTCTGATTTCTGACTGTAGAAATTGGAGTATTTTGGAATGAGACATTTTTGTAGCTCCTTTCGTTTTAAACTTTTTTTATAAGATATTTTAGGTCTTTTAAGGGTGATTTTACACCAGATGTAACGTCCATCGTCCACACAAACCAGACTTTGACATCAAATGACTGTCCCTGTAGAGTACAATGAACTCTTATATTCAAAAGATCAAGGAAAGGTACATTTCTCATATCACACGCCCTGAAAGAAATAGCTATTTCTATTTCCATTTTGGGTTAGAAAGAAAGACAGAAAAGAAAGAAAAGAAAAATATTGTTATTTCCCCCCTCCTAGCAGCCCAACAGATGAAATTCAAAGCTTTCAAAATCAAAATCCTCTAAAGACCTTGACTCTGGCTTTTGCTCTAACTTGGTCACCTTGCAGCCTAATGAACAGCACTATGATGCATGTAAAAAATCAGTGCACTTCTAAGAAACTTGTTTATGTGTCAATTATGTCAGTCTGTGTTCATTTTTAGCATCTCACGACGCTGTATCAGAGCATGATGTTACGGGCACACCCGTATGTGTTAGGTCACAAACCCCAGCTTACCGGCAGATTCCAACGGTGGCTGCCATATGCTCACATATAGAGGTGAATCTGAGGCTCAAATCTACCAGGACCAACAGATTAGAGCGAGCCAATGTGCAATTAATATTTCTGAATTCAATTAAATAGTGCACTCAAATCATTCATTTGTCGTCATTTACTGTTAACTTGGTCTAATGGCACTTTTATGGAACATGCCTCTCTTAGAGTGTATAATGAGTTGAATGTGGTTCAATTTATGTTTGTGTCTCCTTATAAAAATACATTTGTACTTAATAATTGTATTTGATCAAACTGTTGATTTAAAATGCTTTTTAATGTATGCACTTTTTAGCATGCATCCTCAGAGAATGTTTTAGATAGATAGATAGATAGATAGATAGATAGATAGATAGATAGATAGATAGATAGATAGATAGATACAGATAGATAGATAGATAGATAGATAGATAGATAGATAGATACAGAGATAGATGTAGATAGATAGATAGATAGATAGATAGATAGATAGATAGATAGATAGATAGATAGATAGATAGATAGATAGATAGATAGATAGATAGATAGATAGATAGATCAAGATAGATAGATAGATAGATAGATAGATAGATAGATGAGATAGATGATAGATAGATAGATAGCATGTTTGATTCCATCAAACACAAAAATGAATTTTGTGCAGAAAATCATGCTGAGGATTCAGACTGTCAGAACGTTCAAAAAAATATAAATAAATAAATAAAAAAATAAGCTGGTTCCATGGTGTAAGAAATAGCCATGTTTGATTGTGATGAAATATTTTGAACTTTCAATGCAATTTTTGTTAAATGATTAGATGTATAATATATATATATATATATATATATATATATATATATATATATATATATATATATTTATATACATATATATATTTACACACACACATATTATACACATATATATATATATATATATATATATATATATATATATATATATATATATATATATATAATATATTTTTTTGTATATATATTTATGTATAATGTGTGTGTGTGTGTATATATATATATATATATATATATATATATATATATATATATATATATATATATATATATATATATATAAAATAAGCATCAATCATTTAACTAAAATTGCCTTGAAAGTACAAATATTTCACCAATCACACATGGCTATTTCTTACACCATGGAGCCAGCATTTATTTTTTTATTTTTAATTATTAATTTATTTTTACGTATATATATATATATATATATATATATATATATATATATATATATATATATATATATATATATATATATATATATATATATAATATATATATATATATATATATAATTAATTTTGATTTTTGTAGTGATCGTATAAAATGCCAGTCAAAAGTTTTGGTGTATTTTAGACATCACTTAAAAAAATAAAATAATAATAATGATAATAATAATAATAATAAATTAATAAATAAACTGTGCCTGGACACTATTGGCCCTATCTTGCATGTAAAAGTAAGGTAGTTAACTAATGAACCTCTAATATATAATTTATATTATATATCTAAATATATGAGCATGACTTATAGGCAGCATGGGTGACAAACCAACATGTTTATACTAGAGCTTTATACTTCTTAACGTTCACATCTGAGCATATTTGTATCACACTTCCTTTCATGTAGGTGTAGATAAATCACAGTGTGTCGTGGCCAGTTACGAAACATGGTAAACATGGAAATGAAGTGTTAATTGCCAGCAGGACGAGTGCTATATCCCCATATCTTGCTCTTTAAATCCCTTCCTCTTTCTTTCACAGCTCTCTCTTCATTGATCACAGGTACATGCTTTGCTCACAGATGGCTGTAAGGCCAGCTAATCTCACTGTAGTTAAAGACCATCTGCCTCAACTAGACTCCAGGCATTCAAGTGAGTTATGACACAGACAGTGACGGCGCTCTTTACCATCCGACGTGTACTTTTGAGAGTCCAAAGAGTTTGTGATTTGTAACACGAGGGTGAATCTGTCCGTATTAGCAGAATTGAGTAGACCCAGGTGCACATATGACATACACAGATGCATTCTTGCTTGACCACACAGGAAAAGTCAAGGCATTCTGGGTATAGGTGAGGTCTGTTTGCCAGCTTGCTTGCAGGCGCACACACACAGAGCCGTGATTGTGTTTAGACGTAATGGTGGAGCAGCTCCACGCTGGTCTGCTTCAGGGCCAGTTAAGAGCCAGTCCAAGCCCAGGAGGGATCACTCTGCCCGGGGATGAAGGTTTGCGGCCTTCCCCTGGAAGCACACGAGCTGAAAAACCTGTGGAAACATCTGACAGGCTCACCACAGAGGTCGATGTAAGAAGCAGTGGGAGAGTAAAAACGGATTAATGGATTTATGTGAGATGGGAAGAATCAGACAACACTCGTGATGGGACAGTGCGGACTTTGCCTTGTTCAAGACTGAAATATCCTATAGCTCAACTTATTGGAATCAGGAAGTTAAAGTTTATGACACATCTGTGGCCTTGCTAGTCAGAGGCAGATGGTGTTAGCGGGAGGGATATTATTATTGTAGCACATTTTATTGGTTGAGTTGAGTTTTCAGTATATTTTGGTGCAAAATAAACACTTTTACAGTTTAATTGTGGATTTCTGCAGTGAACTAATATTTTATTTATGGCGGATTGTATTGCATTGTAGTATTGAGGTCATCCGTAATTCTAACACAGTAATATTGTGAAATATTTATGACAATTTAAAATGACTTTTTTATGTTAATATATATTAAAATATAATTTATTCCTCTGAAAAAAAAAACTGAATTTTCAGCATCATTACTCCAGTCGTCAGTGTTACATGGTCATTCACAAATCACTCTAATATGATGATTTAATGCTCCAAAAACATGTATGATTATTATCCATGTTGAAAACAGTTTTTTACATTTTTTATTTCAGGATTCTTTGATGAATAGAAAGTTTCAAAAGAGCAGCTTTTATCTGAAATGGAAAGCTTTTGTTACATTAAATACTACCCTTTAAAAAGTTTGGGGTCAGTAAGAATTTGTATTTTATCTTTGGGGGAAATAAATAAGAAATCAATACTTCTATTCATCAAGGATGAGTTACATTGATCAAAAGTTACAGTAAAGACATTTATAATGTTAGAAAAGATTCTAATTAAATAAATGCTGTTCTTTGAACTTTCTATTCATCAAAGAATCCTGAAATAAAAATGTAAAAAACTGTTTTCAACATGGATAATAATCATACATGTTTTTGGAGCATAAAATCATCATATTAGAGTGATTTGTGAAGGATCATGTGACACTGAAGACTGGAGTAATGATGCTGAAAATTCAGCTTTTTTTCAGAGGAATAAATTACATTTTAATATATATTAACATAAAAAAGTCATTTTAAATTGTCATAATATTTCACAATATTACAGTGTTTTTTGTGTATTTTTTATCAAAAAGTTGCAGCCTTGGTGAGCAGAAGAGACTTCTTTTAAAAACATAAAAAATCTTACGAATCTTAAACTTCTAACCGGTAGTGTGTGTGTGTGTGTGTGTGTGTGTGTGTGTGTGTGTGTGTGTGTGTGTGTATATATATATATATACACACACACACACACACACACACACACACACACACTACATGTCAATAGTTTAAGATCTATATATATCTTTTTTAGCATTGAGGTTTTGTGACCTTAATGTTGTTTGTTTGTATGTTTGTTTGTTTATTTATTTAATGTTTGTGCATGTAATATAACTGAATAGAAACCAACTGAGCACTGTAAAAAAAATTCAAGATTTGTAATCACAACATTTTTCTTTTGTCAAATCAGCTTAAATAATTTATTAAGTTGAACTTATTATTTTGAGTTTCTGATGATTAAATCAATCGCCTTCATTGCATTAACTCACTTTTTCCAATTCAGTCAACTTAATTTTAAGGCAACCAGGTTACTTACTTTTTTAAGTTAAACCAACAATTATTTTTTTTTTACAGTGAAACAGAAGTAATTTGTAAGCATTAGATAACGTAGTACACATGGTTTATGATATGGTAACACCTACAGTAGTTTAAAATATAAAGATGTGCAGTAACAAATATTTGTATACAAATTAAGAGGTCAGAAAAATGAGCAAATATTATGTAAGTATGTATTATTGTAAACATGCTTTCCTGCTTAAAAAAAAAAAAAACATTGTTTTTTTTTTGCCATCCCTCTCTCTCTCTCTGGCTTTCTTTCACTAGAATGCCAAAACACATTTTTTTATTTTTTTTTTCTCTTGTTTTAACCCTGCTAACCTCATCAAGTCTGCCTGACACAAACATCGATCCCAAATCCTATTAGAAGCACTTCCTCTGCTCTCCAAAAACCCCCAAACAAGTATGAGTGTGTCCGAGCAGTTTTACACAAAGAAAACTGACAACCCCCCCATAATTAAGTGCTCATATAAGTGTGGTTACATTAGTATGCTGTGCCATCCATACCTGTGATTTTTACACAAGGCTGGCTGCGTGAAAGAAATCTCAATGGATGCTTTGAGCCCTGAACTGGCAAGATAAAGTGCAAATAATAATTTACAAGTCTTTTAAAGAATTGCAAATGTAAAATGAGTGGATAAACACCACAAGGCCAGGTTGTCGATCTGTTTAAATGATTACTAAAAACTTGTTAAAATGTGTGTTAAGTTTCAGCATGTGTTAAGTTGACCGGTTCAGCTACAGATTTATCTTCTACCAAATGCTTTTTTGTTAAACTAACATAAAACCGTACTCGGTTACATACGTAACCTTACGAAAGGTTCTCTTAGATTGTGCAAGTTAGCTTACGCTACAGGTAATCTTTTTTCGAGATTTTGAAGCCAATGAAGGCTCAGACACCTCTGTCGAGCAGACGTGGTGGAAATCGTGTATAAGTGACGCAATCCCTTTAATGTGATTTATTCTCCTTAAGATGATAAAGAGGGATTACTGCATAATAATCTAGCAGCGAGTTTTTACCTGCGACATGTCACTTCCCCAGGGCTCTCAAGCGCCACGCATTGAGTGTGCGTGACAGTCACTCATTTCGGTCTTTTGTCATTACTTCCCGCCACACATTGTATTTCTCACGCAGATAAACTATTTATCATATATTTACAATGCCGCAGCGCCCAAATTGTCTCTTAGCCGCTCTCACTCCATAGTGGTTCGCAAGCGCGCGCGTCTCCCTGCTCCCCGAGCCTGTCGCTTTATCAGCCAATCAAAAAGGAAAGGGCTACACAATTTTAGCCAATCAGAAATAGCACTACTGTATCTGGGTAAGATTTAGCGCAACAACCAATAAAAAAGCATTTCAAGGAATTTGTTCACGTTATTCTGCAACAACATCTCTTCCAAAGCTTTGTTGCACTGTCACCCGCAGGAACCGACTGTAGCTCCGAATATCATTGAGCAGAGTAAGTCATGAGATACTCCTGTTTTAATGTTACAAATTTACAAATTGTTTGACACAAACAAAGACAACTTGACTGCTGTTAGAGAATCATATTTTATGATTATCCTGGCCATGGATGCACATTAGATCATTGCATACATGTCTTTCAAGTATGTCAGGTAAAAGAGCAACCGAGCATCCTCTCATTCGCCCTGAGAGGAAAGCCCCCTGAAAAAGGCTAGGTTAGAGGATGCTGGCCCAGAGAAGGTGGCCAAAAGGGTAGGCCCATTAGAGGAGGAGACGGTGCCATGTGTCATACATTTTCTGGCAAGTCTCAGCAATTAATAACAACACAAAAACACTAATATTAATATTATTAATGGAAACACCCACATTCCAACCACCCCCCCCCCCCTCAACAACCAACAACACCCCCCCCCCATTGGGGCGGGAGAAGGTCGCTCTTGCCTGTCTTCAAATTCTTGAGAGCCCTGCTTCCCAGAATGGCACGCCCTGCTTGCCTCTCCTAGTTACAATGAGAAAACGGCGCAGTCCCACTGATTTATCAGCCGTGCTAAAGTCGCTGTGTTACATCGGTGACAAAGGAAGCCTCATTTGACTTGTTTTGCCCTGTATTATCCCGTTACACAGGCTAATGAGTAAGTGATTAGCATGCCAGCCTTCCTCCATTAGCATGCGCTGGGATTCAGGATGCATTTGTTTCGTCAGGTTATTCGTTGTCTGTGCCTGCAATTCATTTGAGGCAGACAGCAGCGAGGGCGGAGGGCAGAAGCTAATGACTGTAAATCATTGATAAACACATTTTACAGTCTGTTGCTCTAGCGAAATTTACTCTTGTTGACTATTCGAGACTAGCGGGATCACAAAATAGAAAAATAAGCTTTATAATATAATTTGTCTCTAAATATTGCTACAAAATATTATATTATTACATTACATTACTTTAATTTAATTAATTTTTATGAATTCTTTTCACAATTTTGTTTCGTTTTTGTTTGTTTTCAGTTTTACGGTAAATTTTACCTTTTAAGATAGATGAAAAAAATAAAATACTCATAGGACAATTTCTTTATTGTATTTTTTATATGTTTATACAGATATCAGAATAAATAAATAAATAATTATATATATATATATATATATATATATATATATATATATATATATATATATATATATATATATATATATATATATATATATATATATATATATGTATATATATATATATATATATATATATATATATATATATATATATATATAAAATATTTATATATATATATAAAATATTTATATATATATATATATATATTTATTTATTTATTTAGTTATTTATTTAGTTATTTATTTAGTTATTTATTTATATATATATATATATATATATATATATATATATATATATATATATGTATATATATATATATATATATATATATATATATATATATATATATATATATATATATATATATATATATATATATATATATATATATTTTTTTTTTTTTTTTTTTTTTAAGCTTTATAGTTTTTGTAAGTGCTTTGTGTCATTAACTGTTATTGCTCACCAGCCACAGTGGCTAGTGGTTTTCCAAAGTTACAAGCCACAAGCATTCTCACTGGCCACAGTTCTGACACTCGGTACTCCGTGGGAAATATTGCCATATAGATATTTGGTGATGTTACTTGAGTAATTTTTGCTGCAGGAGTAGAGTGAGTGTTGCTACCAGAATAGCTTCCATTTTTGACTGATATACCTTCCTGTCATTCAAACTTTAGACAATCTCAAGTGGAATACAATCAGCGAATGACGCAAAGAGCTGCAATGCCATTAGCAGTTTTATGTCAGAACTGAAATCCTTTCTGAAAACTACTCAAATCTGTACCCACTGAAGCTGATGTGGTGTATATAGAATGTGTTTTTGGGTGAGTTTGCTTCTATCTCTACCCTGCCTAGGGGACTGCAGATATAAAATAGCCTATGGCTCACTGTGGTATAATGCATCAAATGGCAACATTTATGTTAAGAAAGTGTACATGGTACCTCCTAATAAATAAATAAATAAATAAAGTGAGGCAGGTTGATGTGTAGCTCACTGTAGGAGAGATGAGAGACACAGCTGGTATCGTGTATCTACGGAAAATGAGTAATGGAAGCATTTTCAGATCTTTCAGAATCAATATTTATGAAAATCTAAATTTTTGACAACACTACACCTGCAAAACTTGATAAATGCTATTTTAGCTTTAATTTTATTTTGAGTTTTAGTAATGTTGTTACCAGTGAGGGAATAAACGGTGCTATAAATAAACGTCAGTTACTAACGGCATTATCTTTCTCAGTAATGAGTAATCGAACGGGTAATCCCGTTACAACACCGTTACCGTTAATGTCAATAAAATGCGGCATTCCTATAGCCTAATTGAGCTCACTGCGGTTTCCATCCGAGTCGGCTCTCCGCCATAAGACCTGTAAAGTTTTTATTTTTCTTTTTTTTTTCTATGGGGTGTGTGTGTGTTTATGAGGCTCCGGACTGGATTAAAGTGAAGCGAACTCCGCGAGCTACTCGACAATACAGAGAGCGCGCTTGAGAGAACCGAGTGTGTACAAGCATTATATAGTTTGTTTATAAATAAATTCAAATTTCAGCAATAATCTCTGTAGCCTATTGGTATCATCTGCAACGTTTTAATTAATTTACATGGTTATACAAATAAAATCTAAAAAATAACCTGCAGGGAACGTTCTGGGAATTCGGGTTCTGGGAGCACTTCTTGTTAAACTGTTTATCATTTTAATTTTCACTACAAAGATTGTATGTAGGCCTCATTTTCTTCATGATTATTATTTATTCATTTTTGGTACATTTAAGCATAATTTATTTTTAGACTTATTTGTTGGCCAGTTGTGGTCTGTGCAATATTAAAAATTTAAACCTAAAATTATGTTTTATTATTCTACTACTAGTATTGATATTATTTAAAATAATATATTGAATTGTATTGGTGTGTCTCACATTGTCCCACAGCAGCATTATGATAGTGTAGATTAGTGTACAATGTTTTATATTAATAATTTATTCTACAATGCCAATTTAATTAATTTAACATATATCATATTGGCTGCATCCAAGTTATTTGACAAGTTATCCAAGTAAAATAATCCAAGTTAAGGTATATTTTAACATTTGTTTTTAAAAAAGTAATTACGTTACTTTTATAATGAATTAATTCAGGTCCTAACTCAGTTACTATTTTTTTGAGAAGTAACTAGTAACTATAACTAATTACTTTTTAACCCTTTACCTGTCACCCCGCTTTTTGATAATTGACATTAAAATGCACTATACAAACTTAAATGGTTGTGATTCAAGAATGCTTTGGAATATATACACAAGTTTGGTCTTGTTTTAAAGAAGACAATCAGCAAATTTTACAAAATATTTTTTTACTATAAAATTGCTATAAAATGAAAGCTATATATCTAACCAAGTTGTGTTCCAAATTTAAAGTTGATATCACAAAAATTGAAGTTCACATTAGATTTTGTTTAGGTGTTATACCAAAAATAGCCACCGGGTGCCATTGAATTCCATTGAATTTAATTGTATGCATTCTGCCATAAAAAAATTTATCTTTTTTATTGACAAATACTAGATTATGTTTTATTATGAACTTTTAGCACTAAAAAACAAAGTTTCAATTATTAAAGTGTGTGCGTCGACTTTTTGTGACAAAGGTCAGAAACTCCTGTAATGACGTCGATTTTTTTATTTATTTATTTTTTTTAGGCGCACTCTTGTCATAAATTCATATATTACTGTTCATTCCTAATTTGTAAGAAAAAAACAGCGCTAAAATATCTATTTAGGAGTCTTAGACCTTTCCAACGATATATAGTTTGTCATGACTAGATTAGGATTTAATAGAAATATAGTGAAGTAAATTTAGGTTGCCCGTAGGGCAAGTGACAATTAAGTGGTTAAGTAACATTCCCAACACTGGTTGTTACTTTTTTCAGTTAATTGTTTAACAAGTTTTCTCATAAAATTTTGTATTTTATTTCACTTAGTTAACAATAACAACACTGTTCTCAGTGAGTATTATTGAATGCAGAGCTAATATAGAGTCAGTTTAGAGGGAAAATTCAGCTCTGAAAAGACACATGAAGAAACAATTTCAAAATCAAAACAAAATCCTTTGTGATATTCGACCATTGTAATCAAAGAGGAATTATATTCCTTAGAAAAAAATAAATCCTCATATTTCTTAAAGATAAGAAATGCAGAAAATATGTAAAGTGTTAGATCATTGAAATTAGAAAATTGTCATAATTTACTCACCCTCAATGTTATTTCAAACCTGCATATTTTGAAGAGAAGAACTGATTTTGGCAGAGGCCATTCAAAACAAAATCACAACATATCTTGTATTGTTTTCCACAGAAGATAGAAAATCATGCATTTGGAACAGAACGAGGGTGTCCGAATGCACGATGTCTGTGGGTGATGCGCTTTGAAAAATGGCAAACTAATGTACTATTATGTAAATGACCTTCAAATGCCATCTTGGATGTGTCGAATCCATAGATCTTTCCAGTTGGAGAAGAACAGTATCAGGCACCGACTACAAAGCTGTTCTAGTTTAGCTTCTCTCAAACAATCCTGTCTTTTCAGATCAAAGTGTTTTCTGCTTCTAGTTGCTTTGAAAAACAACCCCTGCTGTCTTACGAGTTATGGCAACACTAAAGATTTATTCAATATTTCATATTCCTTAAGAGTGAACAGGTGAGACTGTCAATGAAAAACCCTGGAGCTCACAAACTCGGCTACTGCAAGGACGTACTTAAATAATGAAGTTTTATGATGTGTGAAATAAGACTGTGCTCTGATACAGCAGGGATCATCTCACAGTTGTGTCCTTTTGGTCTAGAGATGGTATAAAGTCATGTTGAATCGATGAAATTAGTGAATGGCACATATTAGTCTGTGACTACGTTGTTGCGCACACATTTTGGGTTGTTACTTGATGTGTAGTGCAAAATAAACAACTGATGCTGTATGTCACATGATTATGACCACATGAATTTAATTCATGCTACACATTCTTACTATTTAGAACAAGTCATGAATTAAGATTCAAATATGCAGTAGGGATTTTATTATGCAGCATATAGCATGAACAGATCCATATTTAGCAGCCCAAATCATGCGTGAGTCTCCTTGTGATGTTTACTGACCCTTTATGCTGTATTATGTCGCTCTTGGCCTCTCTCCACTTGACCTGGCTATGCCATTCAACCTGAAAGAAGATTATCTGTGTGTCTACACACTCAACACGGCCAGGCGTTGTTGTAAGCCAGCCGTATTTAGAGCACATTCACATTTACCTAGTTCCATGTTTGACCTGTGGATTACAGAAACATTTCTCTGGCTCTTTGTGAATCCTTCATGCAGAACAGAAACACACACACACACACTCAGAAAACCCAGGGATACTGTACACCAGTGAGCACCAAATATAACAGGCTTACACTAGAGGAAGAGGATTTACCAAGGTATGGTAGATTAGAGCTGAGTGTCTGAACTAGTTTATTTGAAGGAATGTAATGCCAGAACATTGTCTAACATGAGGAAATCATTCTGGAGCTCTTCAAGTCTGAATGATTCCTATAAATGTGTGCAACAATTTACAAAGAGGTTCAATTATTATTCAGCAATATATATATATATTCAGCTTATAATTTCAGCTTATTTTTTATTACATTTCTATGTGTGTTCAATCAATAAATTATTAATTTATGTGCATAATGTAATATTACATAATACTTATATATATACACTACTGGTCAAAAGTTTAAGATTGGGTAAGATTTTTTATGTTTTTAAAAGAAGTCTCTTCTGCTCACCAAGGCTGCAATTTTTTGATAAAAAATACACAAAAAACACAGTAATATTGTGAAATATTATGACAATTTAAAATGACTTGTTTTATGTTAATATATATTAAAATGTAATTTATTCCTCTGAAAAAAAGCTGAATTTTCAGCATCATTACTCCAGTCTTCAGTGTCACATGATCCTTCACAAATCACTCTAATATGATGATTTTATGCTCCAAAAACATGTATGATTATTATCCATGTTGAAAACATTTTTTACATTTTTATTTCATGTGACACTGAAGACTGGAGTAATGATGCTGAAAATTCAGCTTTTTTCAGGAGGAATAAATTACATTTTAATATATATTAACATAAAAAAGTCATTTAAATTGTCATATTATTTCACAATATTACTGTTTTTTGTGTATTTTTTAACAAAAAATTGCAGCCTTGGTGAGCAGAAGAGACTTCTTTTAAAAACATAAAAAAATCTTTCCGACCTTAAACTTTTGACCGTAGTGTGTGTGTGTGTATATTTATATTTATATATATATATATATATATATATATATATATATATATATATATATATATATATATATATATATATATATATATATATATATATATATATATATATATAAGTGGCGGGCCGTGCATTTCACACCTAGGCCTTTTAATAGTGCAACATGTTTATCTGTATATATTTATTTATGTATTTATTTATATAAAATATATTTATTTTTATTTATTTATTTATATATATATATATCAGTGGCGGGCCGTGCATTTCACACCTAGGCCTTTTAATAGTGCAACATGTTTATCTGTATATATTTATTTATGTATTTATTTATATAAAATATATTTATTTTTATTTATTTATTTATATATATATATATATATATATATATATATATATATATATATATATATATATATATATATATATATATATATATATATATATATATATATATATATATATATATATATATATGTAGTGGCGGGCCGTGCATTTCACACCTAGGCCTTTTAATAGTGCAATAGTGCAATAGTGCATCAGCGCGAAGACTCTCTATAATTATTGTTTATATTTTGCACCGGCAGTTAATGGATTCATGCGGTGAGTTCTGACATGATACATGATACAGATTTTGGTAAGTTGAACTGTAAATATAACATTTGTTTTATGTTCATTAATGTTTATTTTGTTCTGTAACATTAACTTAGTAAAGAGATGGGAATTGATCGCTTCACTTTGATCTCTCGCGCCACATGAAAAAGCTTGAAAAGCTTGAAAAGATTTTTTGATAAAATAGAATTTGAAAAAATAAATAAATACAATTCTGACACTTTGTTTCATATCAAAATCATGACCATATTCTATATCCCTTAATCCTACACAATACCTACTTAACTACTTTACTAACATATCAATAATAAGCAGGAATTAGGAGTTTATTGAGGTAAAAGTCGTAGTTTGTTAATATTGAGAATGGAACCTAATCTATCCTTACAATTATTAATGCAAATTAAGTTTAATTGTAACTTAAGGCATTGCAAATCCAATATAACGTATATGCACTATATTTGCAGGCTTCAAATCATTGCCAAATATTTAAACATTTGTAAATGATAATGCAGTAAAGTATGTTAAAATACAGAATATCTAAGTTGTAAGATGCCCAGAGAAGAAGCTGAGCTTTTCAGAAACCACATGTTACTAAAATAGAGCATTTGAATTGGGATTTGAAGTATTTTAACATAAAACGAAATGGCACAGTTTACGTTTAAGAATAATAGCAGGATCTGAAAACACATTATGAATTGGGTCACGACACAGATTCAGTGGTCCAAATGGAAGGACATTTAATGCCGCAATATTTTCTGCTCACACAATACTAAAAGGGAGGCAGAAAAAAAAACGAGAAATGAAGAAGGGAGAGACAGGGATAAAGAGGTGTGTGTGAGAGAATCGGGCCCACATGCGGATCCACAGGCAGAGAACATTTGTGATCCGCCTCACTTCTCTGTGGGAGAGCGTTTCCTGGCCCTGGATTACCGCAGCACATTGAATAGACCAAAGACACTCTGTAAGAAAGTGTGTGTACATCGGTAGCAGATAAACACTGTGGAACGCTTATTTTCTCTGCATCAGTTGAAAATCTGGATCCTTTGCTCTTCCAGTGGACGTGCACGCTGGTTGCAAACCTTGTTTATTTCTGTGACTGAAGTCAAAGATGGGGGTAATTAGACTTGCATTGTAAATATGGCATTGTCTGCCGCAGCGAGTGCAGCGTATATACACGCTGACCCCATATTGTTCATTTTGCTCATTATAGTTTGCATCTGTGAGGCTTTGGTTGAAAGCTGTCAACAAATGTTTGAAAATGGGGGGTTCTCATAAAAGAACCATTTTGGGTTCATAAATAAACTTTCACTGAACAGTTCTTAAAGGAGTAGTTCACTTAAAAAAATAAATAAATAAATAAAACGTTTGCTGATAATTTGAAGAGTTTGGTTCCAAAACTCTATAAATCCATTTTGATGAATTTGAGTAAAACTGTGTTTTCTTTAGCAAGAAAATGGGAAGAAGAAAACCACTATTTTCTGTTTCAAATTTTCGCATTGCATTTGTAGGTTATAATATCAATAAAAAAAATAAATCCAGGTTTTGATTGTCAAAGATTTATTATAAAAACAGATTGTTTTTTTTCCCAAAATGCAATAAATCCATTAATTTTTTTTTTCAAAATGCAATAATCAAAATAAAATTTTATACACATTGAATTTCTTGTGCATACTATAAATCCATTGCTTTAATATAACAATATTTGGAGACACTTTAAGGGTACATATATAGGATAGGATAAATGAATCATGCATGAATTATGCATTCACTCATATATTAATATCATGATTTAGAATTTCAAGAGGTCACGTGTTTACTAGTGCAGGATGCCTTACCCTACGCAGGTTCACCAATGCTGTCAAAATGATTCTTTTTTTTTTTTTTTTTTTTTTTTTTTATCGGAAAGGACAAAATAGAGAAAACCTCAGAAGCCGGGTGTAGTTAAAGCACTGCCGTTACTGTTTACATTGCGTGGAATGGTGCGTTGTGATTGGTTCAGCGGATATGTCGCATTTTGCAAAGAAGGGAGACTGGCGTTTGTCACGGTTTGGAAAGAAAGGGAGAAAACATTACATGATAACACAGCGGATATCGCATTTTACGTAAAATTAAACAATGTTTTGTATCTGGTCGGTATTGAAAAGTCAGATTTTTGCAGTAACTTATTATTTTTTTTAAATGGCGTTTATCGCGTTTTGGAACCAAACTCTTCATTTACTCACCCCTATGTCTTTCTTTCTTCAGTCGAAAAGAAATTAAGGTTTTTGATGAAAACATTCCAGTATTTTTCTCCATATAATGGACTTCACTGGGAACCAAACGGTTCAAGGTCCAAAAGACAGTTTCAGTGCAAACTGTTCAAAGGGCTTTAAACGATTCCAGACGATAAATAAAAAGTCTTATCAAGCGGAACGATCAGCTAATTAAAAAAAAAATAACAAAGTTTAAGTTTTATAAGCACAAAGGCTCGCCTTGCTCTGTTCTGTGATGCACATTCGTGACTCTCCTGTTCGAACTCGTTCATCAAAATGAACGAATCGTTTTTCGCTGAAATAATACATTTGTATTTATAAATAATATAACAATCTTACTGACACCAATTTATGAACGGCAGCGCACATAAAAACCATAACTAGATTAGCAAGTAGTTGTTAAACACTAAAAAGCATGCAGTATTTGTTAAAGATAAGAGGAAAGAAGCACCATTTTTGATGTTATTTAACTTACATTTTATAAAATAGGCTTTACAGGCTTCTAGGTAGTCAATGCATTGAAAAGAATAAAATGAGTCTGATCATTTGTGCATTTATTTATTTATTTTTAGGTTAATATGGATTTTTACTGTGAAACATTTTATCTTAAGAAACCTTTCAGTCTTTCCATTTATTAGATATATTGGAAATGGTAGTAGCCTTGATATTTCCAGGTATTGATTTGAAAAGAAAGTACTGCAAGTGGCTTTGGCTCGAACCTGCTTTCCTAATGACATCTTTTTTTTCCAAAGAGAAGTCTACCTGATGTCCTTGAATTAATTTAAAGTGGTAGATTAAGTGAACCAGTTTATTCTTGTAGTTGCATAAACTCAATAATGCTTTGCAGCTAGTTAGCATGCGATAGGGCTAACTAACTGTAGTGGTAACGTATCTGTTTATTAGATCATGCAATACTATTAATAGTAATTATATCATCAGTAATAATAAATTACAGTAATGAGATGATTTATTTTGCATAGAATAATGCTTGATAGAGCTTCAGGAGTCAGGCTATTTTTATTAGGTATTATAGTCTTATTACTTGCCTGTATTTTGTTCCATAATTATGAAGACTTACAAAAGCAGATGTTAGGAAGAATATCATGGCAGTTACTTTTTCTTTTTCATTCTGTAAATTAAAAAGTGAATGAGAACATCTCTGTCAGCTCAATTCTCATGTAAAAAAAAACAAAACAAAAAAAAACTAATTTTATATCTAATGGTTTGCAGATTAATATTTTACCCTTTTTGTGTCCTGAAGTAATGACCCTTTTTCTGTTTCAGTTCTATGAAAAGCAGTGGGCTTATTAAACAATGCTTAGAGAGCATTTGTGTGTGATTTGAGTTAATCTTAAAGAGAATGACCTGTTTAGTTGGCTCTAGTTCATTAAAACCACTATTTCAAAAGCTGAACTGATTTTACATTATTTTATAATAAGAATATGTAGTAACTCAGTGTTTTAACTAATTGAATAAGCTGAATAATTGTTTCAAACTTAATGAGCTGGCAAAATAATCGATGATTAGTCGATTAATCGTTCTAATACTCGATTAGAGATAATCGATTATCAAAATAAATGTTTGCTGCAGCCCTAGCATGCGACTTGATGAACATACAGTTTTACAGTCTCTGTGAGTAGATGTCCATGGGAAAACAAACAAACAACAACATTTTTTTATCCGATGTGGCAAAGAGTTAATTTTGGACCCTGTCTTTAACCTATGACCAGGAGTGAAAAACATATATTCAGATCAACAAAGACGCCACATTCAGCCGACTTCCTCCATTGTTGTCAGTGCTCTGAGTGATTGTGTGCAGAAAAGGATAGTCAAGGTTGTCTGTGAGAGTGGGCAAACAGAAGGAAACGTGACAGGCAGGCTCATTTTCAAGCAGCAAGGTTGGTTAAGATTATAAGCCGTACTACTGACTAACCAAGCAATTCGCTCGCTGTCATCCACTGACAGCCTTGTTAAATGACAAAAGCTTCATTTACTTGTCAAAAATGATAGAAACGGCAATTCTCTCCCTCTTTTCAGTATTCCTCTTTTCTCTGAATAGTAACATTAATGTAGAAATGTTCAGTCTTTTGCTGTCAAATTATTACTGACAGTGATTCTATGACAGATGAGTCGATCTGCCTTGAAAAACGATGTCAGGACACCTTGAATCAGTTTTTTTTCAGCTTGTATAAACATTTGATATGAATTCTCATGGACCACATGTTAGTTTATATCTTAATATGTTCTGAACTCAATATTTGAGCTATTACTAGATGATTTTGTTTTCTGCAGAAAATGTGGGAAGTGTTTGCTTCGAAACTGCCTGATGGTGTGTCGTATCGAAATCGTAAGGATTTAGCAATTTCAGTTCAGATTACAGACTGACTGACATCTGTATGTTTCCACAGGGAACAGCATTTAAAGTCATTAAATGGATTTTGTCGAAATTAAGGCCTTAAATGGCATTAAAAAGCATTAAATTAGACTCCTAGAGGCATTCAAATGTAGATAGGTTTGAAGAAAATTTTATATTATCAATTTATTTGAAAATAGGCTTCATAATGAATCATTTTATTTGCTGTCGCAAAATATGTATGTTGGTGTGATAAACCCGGAACCGTTTTTTAAAATGCTTCCGGCCGGTGCAAAATTGTGGAGATGACGTGGGCATTTTGTACAGCTGTGGACAGGAATAAAACTAGACCGGAAAAAATGGAAAAAGTGACATTAATCTGTCAATATCAGTCCATACATCAATAGCTGTCTTAGTATGACCTTTTTTATTTCACCTTCAGAAACCTTTATGTATGTAAGTCTGTCTGGACAGTATACATGCACTGTAAAATAAATAAATAAATAAATATTTTTTTATATTTAAATATATATATATATATATATATATATATATATATATATATATATATATATATATATATATATATATATATATATATAGTTGGTTTAACTTAAAAAAAAATAAGTAACCTGGTTGCCTTAATTTTAAGGGTTCATTGGGGTTTATATGAGCATAGGGTTCTTTACTCGACTCCATGCTAAAAAATTATATGACAAAAAAGAACCCTTTTGGCACAAAGTTTCTTTATAGGATATTATTCATATATTACATTATTCTGCAACATTTTGTAGTTGTTTTGCAAATATTGTTTATTAAACTGTTGTAGTAACTTAATATCACATTTTAATCATGCTGATTTTTGGAGGAGAAAACTGAAATGGCACTCTTCATTTGATATTGATTAACTACATAATGATATAAATATATACACTACCGGTCAAAAGTTTAAGGTCGGTAAGATTTTTTTTATGTTTTTAAAAGAAGTCTCTTCTGCTCACCAAGGCTGCAATTTTTTGATAAAAAATACACAAAGAAACACAGTAATATTGTGAAATATTATGACAATTTAAAATGACTTTTTTATGTTCAATATATATTAAAATGTAATTTATTCCTCTGAAAAAAGCTGAATTTTCAGCATCATTACTCTAGTCATTCAGTGTCACATGATCCTTTACAAATCACTCTAATATGATGATTTTATGCTCCAAAAACAACATGATTATTATCCATGTTGAAAACAATTTTTACATTTTTATTTCAGGATTCTTTGATGAATAGAAAGTTCAAAGAATAGCATTTATTTAATTAGAATATTTTCTAACATCAAAAGAACTTTCTATTCAAAACATAATAAAACATAAAAACTTAAAACTTCTTTTAAAAACATAAAAACACTTACTGACCTTAAACTTTTAGACCAATCATGTACATTTTCTAACCCCCACATCTTGAATTTTGTGATCATTCACATCCATTTATAAATACATTTAAGGGTCTTGATGTTTGTCAATAATATGAAATATTTAATCCGGAAAGGACAAAACAAATGGTAATGAATGAACCCAAAATGTTCCATATAGAACCTTTTTCCTGGTTACAAAGAACCCTTAAAAAGGGTTCTGTATATTAACTTTTAGGGGGTTCCAAATACATAGCACTGATAGAACCTCTTCGAGGTTCTATATAGAACCTTTTCTTCTAAGAGTGTGCACTGTGTATATCATATTTGCAATTCTAACTTATTTATGGTACATAATGTATATAATATTACATTGTTGATAATAACTGTTTGTCTGTTACTGGTTGCAGTATATTAAGCACTGTATTGTACATGGTCATTTGTATATTGCTCATATATGTTAATTGTGATTGTATAGTGTCTTTATGTTAACTGCATTCTGCGCTGTCTGGAGCACGCTAAGAATTTCACTTTAAGAATTTTTTTTCTTCTTCACTTTAAGAATTCGTATTTCACTTTAAGAATTTCACTCATTACGGCACATATGTTGATTCATGTATCCATTTATCTATAAATCAAGTCAATAGCAAATAAATGACTCAAATATAAATATCTAAAATATAATTACATATATAAATGTATGTTTGCTATAATGTATATAACATAGTAACTGCTCCAACTAAACTAACCGCTCATGAAGTTGTTCAGGAATCGGGCTACATTGGTCGCGCTCTAAGTTTTTGATTCACTGAAATGATCGGTTCATAATAATCATATTTAAGAGTGTGAACAGACCCATTTATACGTATTTAGAGTACGATTGGTTTTGCGCTTAGAGATTCATTCTTTTGGAAAATTGCTTCATGGTTCCCATCATTATTTTTTAGTTGCTGCCGTGGCGTAGTTTCCATGCTGTTCTGGGTGGTTGCTAGGGTGTTGCTAAGTAGTTTGAATCATGTTCTGGATAGTTGATTTTAGATATGGCTCAGATTCCTCTTTCAATGGACTGCAAGTTTGTGTTTTTTACCAACAGGATTAGGTCTGTTCTCTTAGAAAAAATAATTTAGTACTGTCTTCTCAAGCCATGTCATTTATATTAGAACTAGCTGATGCCATAGTAAGTAAGAATAATAGATATCAATAGGACCTATACAAGATTGCATGTGTGTGTGTGTGTGTGTGTGTGTGTGTGTGTTAGTGTCTCCCTAACAGCTCGACAGCTCTTCCGAGCGTGCATGTGCGTGTTTGCGTCCGCCGTCCAGTCTTCACTCACTAACTGTGACTGTGAATCTAGTCCTTTGAGACGTCGCTGTCTGCACCTCTACAGACACTTCATGTCACAGCGAGGGGGTCGCGTCAGCTGGCATTAGCTCCGCTGTCGCTGTGAAGATGCCAAGAAGCACGCAGGTGTATCTGGAGGTGACTCGCTTCCCACAGACGCTTGATACTCTAAAACAGCAGGGGCAATGGAGGCTGATGGATTAAAGCAGTGTGAGGTCATGTGAGATCAAGACACGTTTTGTCTCAATTTCAGATCCTATCACAGCCTTCTCTGAATTACTACATAACCAAATATTCCCAAAGAGGATAACTTCTGTCAGTGCATGCTATTCTAAACCCCAGCATACACTACCGGTCAAAAGTACTTCATTTAAATAATTCCCGCCCAAGCCATAGGCATGACATTTCCAAAACACGCTCAAAGCAGATGACCAATCACAACGCACTGGCTCAGCTGACCAATCAGAGCAGATTGTGCATTTTGGAAAGGAGAGGGTTCATCAGGAATTAAACAGAGCGTTGCTGACAGACTGTGAAGAGAGGAGCCGCAACAATGTAAAATATGTAATGAAAAAAATCATTTTAAATATTGAAGCATGAAAAATTGAAAACCTATTGCAGTAGGCCCCAAAAACAAAATCAATACTTCATAAAAAAGGCATCTTTAAGAATGTAGAAGATATTATGATTATGAATTGCATCTTTAAGTTGTTTAAAGTTGGCTGTGGTGAATGTCTTGTGCTGTGGGCAATGCAAGGGTTAACTCTAATGCTGCCATCCTCTATTAGAAAAGATTCATAATAGGTTGGCTCGGGAACAGTGATTCGGTTATGTTTCCATGTACATTTATTGTCTTGGCATTCATTCCATCAAAACAAGTTATGGGAGAATGCATTTAGTGTGTTGTGACAAATTATTCTTTAGTTGGCAGGAAAAATACAGGCAGGATGTTTATACAATGAGGCGTTTATGCTGTCGATATCTTTTGGATGCTCTCTTTTGGACTATGTAAATTACACTTCAGAAAATAATGCAGCTTTTTATGATCTCATGTAAATTTAAAGACTACACGGAGGACTTGTATGTCACTTGTCACAGTTAAATTGAATGTACATTCATATAAATATTCTTTTTTTTTTTTTTTTTGTCCATGCATCAACTACCTAAATCCAGATCCACCACGGGGAATAATGCATGAGTATGCACTTCTAACATAAACTCCACGCAGATTTACTATTTCTGGGCAGTTCAGAGCTGGGTCAGAAATAGAACGTTTACCCTTTAGAAAGTAAGTGTTTTTAGTCTCTGCAGATGAAGGTTGATGATGCTCTGTGCAAAGCCTTTAAAGTCAGAAATATATTTTACATCAAAAGTCTTCTAATATGCATTCTACAGGTTGCACAACAATTAGAAAGAGTCAAAGTAATAACAGAGTGATTTTGTGCACTTCTTTAATGAGCAGAGTTTAGACAACGCTAGGGCATCAAACCTATCTGTTTTAATTATTTCCCGAACAGAGGAATTTGTCATTGATGTCCATTGAACCAGTGCAGAGTAATTGGATGGAGGCTGACAAGGGATTTCGCAAGTACTCCCTGAGCTGGTTTTATGCTTGGTTTAAATTTTAAAGAGTAATCCACACAGGGGAAGGGGCGGATAAATGGAGCACCGGCCCGGCAGACTGCAGAGATTCAATGCCTTTGAATGTCCAGCAGGGCCGTGCACAGACATTTTGAGGGGCAGTGGCCTTAGCCAAAAAAAGGGGCACTAAGGGGATGGTTGCTTGTTAACACAAATTATTCAGTTATTACAAAATAATTCTTAGCCGATTCTAAGAACGTGGATGTGTTGTACAAGTTGTTAGCACTAGTAGAAGACCAAGAGCAAAACATTACCGACATAAATGCAAAAAACAAACAAAAAATAATTAATAATTTCGCAGATTCAACTACTGTCTTGTATGGAAGCTTGTTTCGCCACTGAATAAAAATAAATAATTGCGACCTTTTATCTCAAAATTGTGAGATATGAAGTCAGAATTGTGAGAAATAAAGTCGCAATTGCAATATATATATAGTCAGAATTGCGTGATATAAAGTCGCAATTGTGTGATATAAAGTCAGAATTGCGTGATAAAGTCAGAATTGCGTGATATAATCTCGCAATTGCGTGATATAAAGTCAGAATTGCGTGATATAAAGTCACGATTGTGTGATATAAAGTCAGAATTGCATGATATAAAGTCGCAATTGTGTGATATAAAGTCAGAATTGCGTGATATAAAGTCAGAATTGCGTGATATAAAGTCAGAATTGCATGATATAAAGTCAGAATTGCGTGATATAAAGTCAGAAATTGCGTGATATAAAGTCAGAATTGTGTGATATAAAGTCAGAATTGCGTGATATAAAGTCGCAATTGTGTGATATAAAGTCAGAATTGCGTGATATAAAGTTGCAATTGCGTGATATAAAGTCAGAATTGCGAGATATAAAGTCAAAATTACGTGATATAAAGTCGCAATTGCGTGATATAAAGTCAGAATTGCGAGATATAAAGTCGTAATTGTGTGATATAAAGTCAGAATTGCGTGATATAAAGTCGCAATTGCGTGATATAAAGTCAGAATTGCGTGATATAAAGTCAGAATTGCGTGATATAAAGTCAGAATTGCGTGATATAAAGTCAGAATTGCGTGATATAAAGTCAGAATTGTGTGATATAAAGTTGCAATTGCGTGATATAAAGTCAGAATTGCGTGATATAAAGTCGTAATTGTGTGATATAAAGTCAGAATTGCGTGATATAAAGTCGCAATTGTGTGATATAAAGTCAGAATTGCGTGATATAAAGTCAGAATTTCATGATATAAAGTCGCAATTGTGTGATATAAAGTCAGAATTGCGTGATATAAAGTGGCAATTGCGTGATATAAAGTCAAAATTGCGTGATATAAAGTCAGAATTGTGTGATATAAAGTTGCAATTGTGTGATATAAAATCAAAATTGCGTGATATAAAGTCGCAATTGTGTGATATAAAGTCAGAATTGCGTTATTTAAAGTCGCAATTTTGTGATATAAAGTCAGAATTGCGTTATTTAAAGTCGCAATTGTGTGATATAAAGTCAGAATTGCGTGATATAAAGTTGCAATTGCGTGATATAAAGTGAGAATTGGGTGTTATAAAGTCGCAATTCTAGAAAAATGTTGACTTTTTTTTCTCACAATTGCGAGTTTACATCTCGCAATTCTGACTTTATAACACATAATTGCGAGTTAATATGTTGAATTTCTGACATCTTTTCTCAAAATTGTGAGATATAAACTCGCCAGTTGCGACTTATCAAGCCAATTCTAAGGGGAAAAAAATACTAAACTGATGATTTAGAGATACCTAGTTTTCGAAACTAAGTTAGTGAGGTTTTGCTTCTTCCTCATTGTTCTGTGCTTTGGCACATTCTTTGAAAATAGCTTCCTTATACAAATGCATTTGATAACTTTAGGCAATGAAGAAGCCACAAATCAGTTTCTCTTATGATGCAAGTATTTCTTTAAAGCGGTGATGTTATTTAGGAGGTCCAGTTTCGGCTGGTTTTTGAACCTGAACCTGACAGGTCAGTCAGTATTTGAGCCCTTAACGGATAAAATAAAACTTTGCCTGAAGCATCTGCTCCTGCGTTCCAGTATCATCGGAGGAAGAAGAAACATACGAATTAGTGTTTCTCAAAAGAGGATTTTGTAGAGTTTACTTGATCTTCAGGCCAAAACAAAACAAAACATAACTAATGCAGGCATGCCCAGAGCAACCGGCTGGGTTAAAGTTTTAAAGACAGTGCAACGAGCGAGCGAACGCACGGATCCACAGGCTGCCTGCAGCAGATGAGGTTAAATGTGTTGATGCACTGCTGTAGCTGGAGGTTGTCGTTTTTGCACACTGAAAACCACTTTGTGGTTAAGCAAATGTATGAGGGAAAGAATGTGTACTTTTTTTCATTTGAATAAGCTGAAAATAAGCTGATTTGCATTTGATTTTTAGCACAAAATGTTCTCAGACTTTATTACTTATTACCTACAAAGACTATTTTAAATATTACAGTGGTTCAATTATTGGCACCTTTAAAATTTAATAATTTTACAGATAAAAAACAAGCTATAATCTCTCTGACATGATGTGGTATTAAAGGTATAAAGCCCCTTTTTAAAATATTTAAAATACGTCTCTGTCCCCAGAGTGTGTATGTGAAGTTTTAGCTCAGTAAAAGCTATGTCGTTTTGTGTGTGTCCCTTTAAATGCAAATGAGCTGCTGCTCTCGGCACAGAGGGCGGAGCTTCAACAGCTTGTGTGTGTGTGTTAGCTACCTCACACAGACATTCACTGAAATGTTAGAAACTGTTCTTTCTCTATCTATCTATCTATCTATCTATCTATCTATCTATCTATCTATCTATCTATCTATCTATCTATCTATCTATCTATCTATCTGTCTATCTGTCCATCTGTCCATCTGTCCATCTGTCCATCTGTCCATCTGTCCATCTGTCCATCTGTCCATCTGTCCATCTGTCCATCTGTCCATCTGTCCATCTGTCCATCTGTCCATCCGTCATCCGTCCATTCCGTCCATCCGTCCATCCGTCCATTCCCGTCCCATTCGTCCATCCGTCCATCGTCCATCCGTCCATCCGTCCATCCGTCCATCCGTCCATCGTCCATCTGTCATTCGTCATTGTCCATCCGTCCATTCCGTCCCCATCCGTCCATCCGTCCATCCGTCCATCCGTCCATTCCGTCCATCCGCCCATCCGTCCATCCGTCCTTTCGTCCTTCCGTCCATCCGTCCATCCGTCCATCCGCCTCCACCCGTCCCACCCGTCCACCCGGTCCCACCGTCCATCCATCCATCCATCCATCTATCTATCCATCTATCTATCTACAGGATTACAGATATGTCTGTAGTGCACGAATTTTGTATTGTTGTATTGTTTTGTCGTGCTGGTGTACATGTGATTCTTGTTTCTCAAGGTGTGGATACTCCCAGCATGCACTAGGGCATGAATTATTAATAATGATGCATAATTTTGGTGTGTTCCCAGTTTTGTTTACTCGTTTTTGTTGTTATCATTGTTTTGTGCCATTTTGAATTCACATTCTACACAAAAATGACCTACACTACTGTAAATGTTTTAGGAGTTTGCATAAAAAGTCTCTTATGTTCACTAAGGCTACATTTTAGCTATTTTATAATGAACGCTGTAAAAATAAAACAGTAATATTGTGAGATATTATTACAATTTAAAATAACTGTTTTCTATTTTAATAGTAAAACTAGTTTTAATAGACCTGTGATGGTAAAGCTGAATTTTCAGCATCAATACTCCAGTCTTCAGAGTCACATGATCCACATGATATTAGAATGAGGAAATCATTCTAATATGCTTTATTCTAATAATTACCTTTGTGGCTTTTTTAACTTTCATACTTATAGTGTGTGTCAATTTTACCTGTATATGGCCAATATTAAGAAATAGACATTTATCAATTACCTCAGATGTTTTCAATGAGATTTTTTTAAAGTTTAAAATGTAATATGTAAATACAAAGTACATTTCACTTAATTAAATCCGTTTAATTTGCATCCTACAGTGCATTTATGTACGTGAAATTGGCAATTTCTGGGCTGTTAGGTTTCATATTTTGCTCTTTTTTCTATGCAAGCCTTTTATTTATGCCTTGCAGACATAATAATATCCATAGACAGGAGAAGTTTCTTGCATCTGTCTCTCTGGCTCATGTCGTGTTGATATCATGTCAGACTCCGGGTGGATGTGTTCGGTTACATCGACAGGGCTGCGTCTCCAACTCTTTGATATCTGTGTCAGATTTCATCTGCAGACATAAATAATACTCTCCCGGTGAATATTGATCCTGTGCATCATGTAAAGTCACGAGACTCCATTAGTCTCCTCATAATAATTAAATGAATGCATACACAGGGAGTATTTATGAACAGTTCAGTGAGACTAAGGTCTCATTGTATAGGGATGTCAGTAGAGGAACGTTGTTCATGCTTTAATATTTACCCCTACATGCTGCTCTGGTATACTGAATATCATACAGCTAAAAATACTGCTTGAAGAGGAATAACAGTGTCATGTGAGACACGATTAAAAACACCAGTTTAATTAAATTTCTAATTTGATATTACTGAGGCACCTTAGACAGGCGCTTATCACTTCAATCTAACTTGCAAATACAATTTGTAACTTTTGCTTGGATAGTGTCCGTCTATCCATAATGTCTATTCGTAATGTTCTGTTGTAATGTCTCTCAGCCACCTCTCTTACTACAGTCTGTCAAATCTCTCTGGCCATGTCCACGCTAACATACGCCTTCGATTGAAAGACGTATACTGTCTCTCCGTTGTGGCCTTCCGTCCACACTGCAGATGCCGTTTCAGGGTGTACGACAAACGTGTCGATTTGAAAGCGCTGCCGAAGTGGATAAATTTGAAAGGCACAGCCGCTTTCGCATTGTCATTGTGGACAGTGAAACCGGAGGTATTTTCAAAGCGATCACGTAAGTTCCTAGTCATAGTGATCCATGTCGTACCAATTATATATACATGTTTCATCGTTATTGTGCCTGCTATGTGCTATTGATTTTTTACACTACTGCTAAAATATTACTTCTCTATGTTACCTAGATATGTGCTATTCTTCATAGCCCCAGTGCTGCGGAGATGGCAGTTAGGTAGCCTGCTCAGCATTTGCTGTCCTGTCGAACTGAAAGCAGAAGAGCAGTTGTCGTTTTTCGACCAAACGTCCCTGCGTCACTGAAAGCGAAGCTGGACGCGTCCGTGATGGTGAGATGTCTAACGCTAAGCTGCCAATTATCCTGTGTATTGTGCGATAGCATTATTATCTATTTCCTATATCTGGCATCGTCTCAGTCAGCTTTTGTGAAGTTTTCACGTCATGCAGCAGTAAAGTGAATTTCGAACTTACTCGTCCACACGAAACGAGTCAAGCACGTGGAAAACGCCTGAAAGCGGCTCATGTGGACAGAGCGGTTTTAGACGGAATCCCGATTTCAAATCTACTCCAGGATTAATGTCGACGTCAGCCTCTAAGGCACCTATAAAATCCGGTTTGTCTCTTACCCAATTCCGTTTATTTTTTTCCCAAATTCCGATTTATCCGTTTTGATTATTGCAATTCCGTTTTTTCCGATTCTAAACTCTGCGAATTCATTTTCTTACCTCTCCTTATACTGTTATTCTATTCACGTTGTCAGAGAGATTGTGCTATTTTAGGTCCGTGAACGCAGAAATTATCAGGGCCCTGAGCCTCTCTTGCTCACTTACTCTCCTCCCCCATCATGAGTGGAACTTCACCACCTCTGCTGGTTGGCTACCAGTGTGCTTGTGCTGCTCTGTCCATATCCGCTTTCAGACAGCGTTTCTCGAAAATTGCTTACTGCACCTTTGAACATAACCCAATTAAATAACTGACAGGTTATGATGTTATGGTTTTATGTCGGGATGTCATAACCAAGACATCTTAATGCATATTTGAAAAATTCAAAATGTCATTACTATATGACCAAATGAGCACTTAGTTAGCAGTTGTCATAAACATGTCATAAACCCTACTTCCATATGACATATGTCATGAATGGTGATTCGGGTCGACTGTACAAACTATCTCAGAAACTTGATATGGAGGTGTCTGAAGTATATCTCAAAGCAAGCAGCTGCTAAACTGTTGAAAAATACAATATATATCTGTCCTCTGAAGCATCCAAACCAAGCTTGTATGAAGCTCAGTGTGGGTTTCAGATAGCGTTGAAAACCTAAAATGGTGACATGTCCCTCCTACAGCCTGATTCATTTGCTTCTCAAGAAAGTATTGCATTAGAATTACACTTCATACCTAAAAGGACCACTCCTACTCAGGTTATCGTTGTTTCTCCTTCTCTTGCTTTGGAGGCGACAATGAAGGTCGCTGAAGCGACTCTGAAAGGAACGTGATGGGCTACCAGCTTGGGGAACACTTTGACCCACCAGCCTAAAGCTACCGGTCGAAAGTGTGGTCAGTCAACTTTAGATTTTGCAAGTCTACTCAGGGAACGTATCAAGGTTGTTTGATGGGACATCGCTAACGACGAGTATCAGTGCACTTTGTTCTGGGAAAACATAAATATTTCAGTACTCATCCTTTAAATGAAATGTAAGAAGCCTCTGAGAAGCAGCCTCCAGGAGCCTACGTTCTCTATAAAAAGCAGTCTATGAAGACCACAATACGTTCGGAATATTGGTAATTAACTGGTTTGAAAAATACCTGTTTGTTCTTTCTTCTCTAAAACTGTAAAGATGTCGTAAGGTGAACACTTCAGCATCCACGCACTGGTTTTACTGACACTGTTCTGGTCTCTTACTTCTATTGAAATGAGTCGGTTATTATTGCCCAGATAGGATTGTTATTGTATCTTGTTGTTGATTTATCCTAGAGTTGAGCATGGTCGAGCTGAAGGCCTAAATTTCGTTCTTCTCGATTACAATGAGAAGCCATAATCAGTAACCATGTCATTCAGCGTAGCTTTTATGGCAAAGTAGATGTGCGATGCTTTGGCCTACTTTTATAATGTTACCTGCTAACTATCAGTGATGGATGTTACCACATTTATCTCTGAATGAGCTTAAGCCGCGAGTTATTGTACTGTGCTTGTGTCTAGATATAGCCTGTTGCTTGCTACAGGCAGTTACCGTTCTGTAGGGTTTCTGCTAGCGCATTCTTCCCAAATACGAATGCATCAGGGGTCAGTGCTCTTTGAATTGTAGACTGTCGGTTATTTGGAGGTGAAGATTAATGATCGTCACTCGCTTCCATGATTAAGGGCCTAGTACATTGAATGGACTCATGTGTTTAAAGGAAAAGATGCAAAATAGCACCTATTGAATTTTCTTTTTGAACATTGTTTTGTGATATCAGGGCACCATCTGGTTATATTCTAAGAATGTAGCGGCAAGTGGCAAAGTAATAGATAAATAGGGCCTGAAGAGGTTGGCCACGTCTGCAGGCATGAAGACCGTAAGAAAAGAAATAGCGTCTTAGATCAATTAAATGATTCATACGTACATTCGTCATTCTTTACTTCTATCATTTTATTCTACTTATCAATACTTACCTGAAAATATGATTGTTTGCCACCAGCTAACGTAGTCTATTCTTACGTATTTACTATTTTTGTTGTTGAATGTCTTTGATACCAAAGCCTATTGCGCAAGACCTTCATCTCTCCAGAAATGTTACTTTTCAGGAAATAAAAATAAATGAATAAAAATGAAAGCCTCAGGCTTCACAGCAGATAGAATAATCGAAATGACTGCAAATGTATGCAGTATGTCGCAACATGCATATCTCAACCGCTTGCATAATCCTAGAGGTCATGAACAAAAGACAGAGATCACTCTCACTCACTGCTCTTGTCTGATACCTCGAACCCCGGCACTGATGTTGAAATAGCAGTTATATATCGTCATTATACGGTGTTATGTATAGTGTTAACTTATTAGGATACAGTCAAACACTGCTGTTCACTTTACAGAAGCTGTAGGGATGGTTTTATGTCACCAAAAAAATGTGAAACATCATTAATTTAAAAATGTTCTGAAGTTGGATCTAAAGTTTCATTCTCACACTTATAAGGCATTATCATATCACAAATGAATGCCACTTAGTTAATAAAGTTGTAGTACACTTGAATATTTAAATATAGGTGCCTGAAAAACCATGCAAAAGCTCATATACGTCTCTATATATGGTAAGAACATATTCACTATGTTGTAAATTCTAAAAAGGACATAAAAGCATTTGATATTGTATATATTATTATATTTATTGATTTATATATTATGTTCCTTCTATTAATTTTATGTTCGTATCATTTATAACTTTTTAAACTTTATTGTGTATATATGATTTATATATCATTTGCATTAAAAACATAAAATGAATGATAATGATTCTCTACCTAGTTTGGACACACTGAAAGGTTATGTTTATGAGGTCAGCACTGAAGAAGTTGAAATAAACCACTATTGGTGAAGTAACAACACCACTGTGATAAACTTTAAACAGCAGCTAAATACCACTTTAAGATGTTTAAAAGGTAAATGTGTCAAATGAGCGGGAAATGATCGCATCATGCTAGACCAGTGATATATTACAGCAATTATATTAAATAATGCAGACCATAATTATTTACTCTAATAGATATCAGGAGTAAGTTTGTCAGAACAATATTTGTGAAATAAAGGAACAATGGATGTTGACATCGCTAAATGAAGTACATAAGAAATCCAAAATAAACGAAACAAAAACATCTAAGTTTTAAAATTAAAAGTCATTGGTTGAATGGCGCCATTACCTAGTCGCAGCTTTTCTAATTGTTCATTGATTTTTAAACAATATCTTTATAGTAAAAAAAAAAAAGCAATACGGACTAAAGAAACACCACCAGAGGTGAATAATATCTTTGTAATGTCTAAAACTCTTGATTATTGTTGAAATATAGCACTTCCTGTGATGTGTGTGTATGTGTGTGTACTGTTGTGGTAATCCACTATCAGCCAGTGGTCATATATTGTATCTAAGATGATGGGCCTGACACAAAGAAGTAACACATCAGTGGTTTGTCGTTCCAGGCTCCATTTACCAAACCACAATGCATTACCTTCATCATTCTAATATTACTAGTTAACTGGCAAATTGATTACGTGTTCTTTTATTATAAGTGCAGTCATAGTTATTGCAAACAGTTACATTAATGAACAACACATACACTCATATTCAAACTGATCGTTCAAAAAATCTCAATGTCGCAACGCCATTTACAGACATAATCTCTTCTGTCATTGTATTCATTATGAGAATATAGTGAAGTAAAGGTATCTTCCTTGAGAAGCAACCACCTCCTTTAAAGTTACTAGTGTACATGTGCCTCAAACGGTGGCTTGTGATATATCATCGTTCATATGATGCATTTTTAACGTGAGCCTACCAAAACCGTCCTCATGAGACGTCACCGTTAACAGTGTGTGCATTATGCAAGGAGGGAGATTAGAAATATCATTTAAACGTTCCTATTATTCTCATATCGTAAAATATTAAACATTCGTTATATGCACTATTTGTCATATTGAACAAGGACAATCACAATTTTAGAGTTATATATTGGTTAAATTCATAGTATTTGTTATTTTATTTGTTATTGTGTATGAGAGGAAGTACACTAAAGCTAAATGTTACCTGATAAAGCTAAATGCCAATTCAACATAGTCATTTATCATATGACTTTTTGTTGTTTGTAAATGACATATTGTAAACGTAGATAATGACATTGTGGCAAGTTGTCAACAGTTGATAACATAAACCTTATAATATTATATATATATATATATATATATATGTGTGTGTGTGTGTGTGTGTGTGTGTATGTGTGTATAATAGCTAACTATAATATAGGTGTATAATGTTCACTAAAACATATACTGATGTATTCTGTGTGTGTGTGTGTGTGTGTGTGTGTGTGTGCATGTATAGTTATGATAATACATCACTCCTCCTAATATTATATTTTAATAAAACCATTATATTTATGATGTGTCACATATATATATATATATATATATATATATATTATTTATTTTAAATATGTTAAAAAAGAAGAATATGTGTATTATTATACTATCTACTGTGCTAGTCCTATTAAAAACAAACTTGAGTATTTTGATAACATAATGACATAATGCTGGCATAACTCAGGATTAGGTAACATATTTGGGTGTTTGATTCTTTGTTTACATGATTTCTCACTCAATATATTATAACATGGGAAAGTGAACTGCTTCATGC
>JAQIUQ010001922.1:175000-227500 GCA_030378365.1 Hybognathus amarus | reverse complement strand
GGAGCTGTATGCAAGAAATGTATTTCAATTAATCATAAATTTTCCCTGATATGTCACTAGACATCAAGAAATCATGTTCATTTCAAATACTTATATCACAGACAACAGTAGTCCAGCCAGGAAATGCACCGCTCTACAGTAATTTGAAAGTGATTGCAGTACCAGTTTTGGCCACAATCTTGCATACGGCTCCTTTAAAGCTTACCAGAAGGTTTTTTGTTTGTTTGTTTGTTTGTTTGTTTGTTTGTTTGTTTGTTTGTTTGTTTGTTTGTTTGTTTGTTTGTTTTTACAGTCCAAGCAAAGCAAAGCTCTCAAAATATGCTTTTGCTCAGAAATTGGAGTACTGCTATGTTTCCATCCACATGTTTTAACCTGAATTGAGTGATATCGAATGAAAAATACCTTAACGGTAAAATTCGATTGAATTTCATGAATATAGACTCAAATGAAATGGGTCCGGTCTCATTGGGTTTTATCTTGATCGATATACGGCTTCTGCAATAAATGCTGATGGAAACGTTGTTTGCCGATTAAACAATGAATTGTAGAGCGCAATGGCGATACGCTTCTCGATTGGAACTGGAGGGTGAGAGTTTGCGACATCTGGGGAAAGGGGACGGGCCAATAAAATTACACAACAGGTCAAATGTTGTCTTGGTCATACGAAAATGCTTCAACCAAAGGGTTTCCGTGAAGTGTCTCTGAACCACGATCCCCCAAATCTGTTTTGAGGAGCGCTGTCGTTCCCACACCACAGGCCGCCACTCTCGCCGTCAGGCATTTACGTGCATCTGCATCATTATAGCATTTGCTGATAGCGTTGTTGTTTTATTATTATAGCTTGATATGTCGCAATCAGCTGGCACATGAGCACTATTACAACTTGTGCAATATTGATAATTTGATTCAAAAAATGTTTGCTTAAATGTTGTGCGATTCAGTGTGAAAATGAATTGAAACACCTTAAAATGTCTCAAATCAATTCAATATAGCAATTTGATCGCAAAAAATTATTTCCTTCGAAGTTTCGATAAATTACGTAATTTCCTAGATTTTTGCTATCTAAAATATTTAACACAGTCTCATCCCAATTAGTCATATAACTGACGTTTTGGGACGTCTTTTGACCATTCGTCAATATACGACTTTTCAGGGCCCCCTTAGACGTCCGGTAGATGACGATCCTGGGTCATCATACAACTGACGCTTTACCTTTAACGTCAGTTAGGTGACGAGTTGGGTTTAGGGTTAGGTTTAGGTCTGGGGTAGAGTTAGGATCCCATAACGTCATCTACCGACGTTTAAGGGGGCCCTAAATAGTCGTATATTGACGAATGGTCAAAAGACGTCCCAAAACGTCAGTTATATGACGATTTAGGATGAAGACTGCGCTGAAATATTTGTTATTTTTTGCAATGTATTGCGCACAATGACATCACATGCGTAATGACTCATGTGACGTCATTACGCACAGGTTTTTATTGGCTTTAAAGCCGTTGGATGGAAACACGCTTTCACCAGGTTCATTGCATGTTTTTGTTTGTTTTTTTTACCGAACTTCAGATGATTCAATTGACAAGTGGATGAAAACGTGGCTAATGATTTGAGTTATGATGGTTGCCTAAGTATAAATATACTGCAAATCTGAAAGGTAGAACCAGGCTGGTAAAACCAACCAGGTAAAAACTAGGTAAAATTACCAAATATCAGATTTATTACCACAAGTGAAAGTGTCCCAAATATAATTGTCTGTCAGAAATATCAGAAATATTTATATTTTTTTGTTGCAAAAATTAGATGACAGTGAGAGTAATAAAATATGTTTATAAAAAGACAGACCTTACAGGAGGGGAGGGGAGGAAAATCTGCATTGTGCAAGGAAGAAAATGAAAAACCAGTGGTGATAATATTAATGTGATCGAAGAAAATGAATGGTTTGTACTGGTATGCATGCAGTGTATGCAGGCGGTTTTAGAGCCAGAGAGAGAGAGAGAGAGAAGAGCGCACGAGAAGCAACGAGGGCTGGCGCACACATGACGGACGCTCCGTGAGCTCTGAGACGGCCAATCGGATCTCTCGGCTCGCCTGAGCTGCTGCAGCGGAGGAGTGAGAGAGGATTCTCCCACACACACACATCCTGATCCGATCAGAGCAGCACATGCTCCACAAGGGAGCACAGACGCACGGTGACAATGGTACGCATGGGACGGGAAGTCTGTTTGGAAACTTTACGGAACGCACCGGAGGCACAGAGACATTTGTGGACTTGTATCATTAGGTAATGTGGAACGTTTTCTGTTCTTGTGCATCATTCCGAATGTGTTTTGTGTAGTGTGAGAGAGTGTGAGTTATCTGAAGGAAGTCCGACTAGAGAAAGTGAGAAATGCTTCTATATTCAAGCATGCAGGAGACAAGCAGTCGACATCAGGAGAAACGAGATCTGTATTCAGTGTGTTCAGTATCTGTTGAGTATCTCCCGCTGCGCCGTGTGAACTAAACCTTCAACAGACTCCGTTCAGCCGCGGATGAGATGATGTGCGCTTCATCAGATTCCCAGACACAGTTGAGAGGTGCGTGTCTGCGGCTTATAAGGCTTATCTTCTTACAGACGCACTTAAAATCCAGCGCTCGGCAGGAGCTCTGAGCCAGGGTCGTGCCGTCACCCGGACCAAAGGAGAGCGAGAGATCATGATGAATGCTAATAATGTTTGGGCAGATTCCACTGCCAGAGAAGAAGTTGCTGGAGCACGGTCTATGTGTGTGTGTCTGTGTGTGTTCATGCCACTTTTCTTCTAAGGCAGCTTGTTTTCTCATTGGTACACCCTCCTCACACACGCAGAGCTGTTCGAGACACAGCATTGCTCTATTACAGCCTCTGAAAGGGTGCTTGTGGTTCGAAACACAGTGAGTGCTGTCGTACTGTCAGTGGTTTAAATGGAAGATTTCATGAGATGGAATGAAAACGGCCGTGAAAAGAGATAAAGAAAGCTTTTTGAGTGTGCCGTGTGTGGTGAGCATTCATTCTCGGCTCCTTCTGAAATGATTCAATTTTGGTCACTTTGCAGAGGAGTTGGTTGTAGGATTTGAGAGGGATTTGATTCCCAGCAAAGAGCAGCGCTCGGCTGTGTAGAACACCCTCGGCCGAGTGGCATACAGGCCTAGTTACATATGAAAATGGTGTGGTCGTTTCCAAAAGGAAAATTGAGTGATTCTTCACATCCTGTTACTTCATTTTCACAATGCATGACGCAGCTGCGAGGCCACTTTCAGCCAAAAACTAAGACATTAGATGGAGAGCAGGAATGGACAAGACATGCATGGCAAGAGTCAAAACCTGCATGTTTTGCTCAACATGTCTGAAGTACATGCACTAAATGGCTAAACCACGCTACTAACATATTTCTAAAAAAAAAAAAAATGCTGGGTTGTTTTAACCCAAATTTTGGTCAAATATGGACAAACCCAAATGGTGAGCTGAGAGTGAAATTTTCAGTTGGGTTATTTTAAATTAAATTTGTCCATATTTGACCCAAATTTAGGTTGAAACAACACAGTATTTTTTAGAGTGTAATAACAATAATGTATTGTTATAAAGCAATAATAATATACTGTACTCTAGTTTAAAAATATTGACCTAATGAATTCTCTGTAAATAAAAACCATTTAAATAAAAACATATTTAAATATGTACAAATAAAAACAAACAATATTATCAAATTATTATTATCATTATTATTATTATATTTTATTTTGTTATTTTTCAGTGATCCTAAGTTTAAACCTATGTACTATAATGTATGTATAGATAAATATTTAAATATTTATAAATATAGTGCATTTAAATGAACCCATGTAGAAGATAATTATTATTATTATATATTTTTTATATATATATACACATATATATATATATAATAAATAAAATAAATGAGAACAGCTTTATTTGATATTCAACTATATTATATTTTATTATATTAAATTATATTATATTATATTCATATAACATTCTGTATTATATTAGCATTAATTTAGAGAGAAAACACACTAGGCTGACAGAATGCAAGTGCGCCGCAATGATGTCATTAATATGCTAAGTGATGTATGATGTCATCTAGCAACTTTTAGGGAAGGCCTTAGCTACTTTCCTTTGAAAATAGTTGGCAACACTGGCTGCGAAACCCATTGAGCTCAATGGCTTGTGCCAGCGCGAGGACGTTTTGTTGCTTCAGTCGACCAAAGCGCAAGAGCAGTGGCGCGCATACCGTGGTCAAAATTTTAAATAGTTCAACTTTTGCCGCTGTGGCGATTACCAGCATGGCCAATAGAAACTTTTTTGGTATCCAAACCAAACAGTTTTGAAAACTGGCGTAACGCCGCACATTCCACGTCCTGTCTGAAAGACCAGATCTAGCTGAGACCGGAAACACACTTGTTGCGAGCCGGCCAAATAGTAGGTTAACGTTACGTTTTGAGTGGATGACGAGCGTGAGACTTCAAAATGGATCCAAGGTGATCTGTGTTGTCACCTGAGCTATCATTATCGCAGCACATCCAGTCTAAAATACCACTTGATGGCCAAGCACACACACACAGCTAATTCTCCACCCCCTCGTCAATATCAGGACCTTCATCAGTGTTTATTTCACCCTATTATTGATGGACAGTGTTACACTGTGTGAGACATCATTTGCTCCAAGTGAGAATGTTTTAGTGTGGAATTGAGCAGTATTGTCAATGTTGTTTTCAATTTTTCAATATTTTTTTTTTTTTAAAAAAACATTTTGCACAAAGCGAGTCGATCCACTTTTTCATGTTGATAAGAGCATTAAAGTTAGAAAAAATAATGGGAACAAAAGAAATAAAGAGACATTAGAATAAATAAAAAATGTGTGATTAATTGAGATTAATCGCAAGTTCCATTAATGCGATTATTCAATTAAATATTTTATTCTATAAATATTTTAATAAATATTGTATTAAATTTGTATATAAATATTTGTAATAAATATTGTATTTTATATATATATATATATATATATATATATATATATATATATATATATATATAATATTTTATTATATTTTATACTCTCCGTAAACGATTCACAAACTGCCCTTTAGAGGTTCAAAGACTGGGATTTTCATTCTGGATATATACACTCACCGGCCACTTTCTTGGGTACACCTGTCCAACTGCTAGTTAACACTTAATTTCTAAGCAGCCAATCACATGGCGGCAACTCAGTGCATTTAGGCATGTAGACATGGTCAAGACAATCTCCTGCAGTACAAACACGAGCATCAGTATGGGGAAGAAAGGTGATTTGAGTGACTTTGAACGTGGCATGATTGTTGGTGCCAGAAGGGCTGGTCTGAGTATTTCAGAAACTGCTAATCTACTGGGATTTTCACGGCACCAACCATCTCTCAGGTTTAGAGGAATGGTCACAAAAAGAAAAACATCCAGTGAGCGACAGTTCTGTGGGCGGAAGTGCCTTGTTGATGCCCGAGGTCAGAGGAGAATGGCCAGACTGGCTTCGGAGCTGATAGAAGGGCAACAGTGACTCAAATAACCACCCGTTACAACCAAGGTGGGCAGAAGAGCATCTCTGAACGCACAGTGTGTCGAACTTTGAGGCAGATGGGCTACAGCAGCACGAAGACCACACCGGGTGCCACTCCTTTCAGCTAAGAACAGGAAACTGAGGCTACAATTTGCACAAGCTCAGTCGAAATTGGACAATGGAAGATTGGAAAAACGTTGCCTGGTCTGATGAGTCTCGATTTCTGCTGCGACATTCGGATGGTAGGGTCAGAGTTAGGCGTCTACAACATGAAAGTATGGATCCATCCTGCCTTGCATCAACGGTTCAGGCTGGTGGTGGTGGTGTCATGGTGTGGGGAATATTTTCTTGGCACTCTTTGGGCCCCTTGGTACCAATTGAGCATCGTTGCAACCGCCACAGCCTACCTGAGTATTGTTGCTGACCATGTCCATCCCTTTATGACCACAATGTACCCAACTTCTGATGGCTACTTTCAGCAGGATAATGCGCCATGTCATAAAGCTGGAATCATCTCAGACTGGTTTCTTGAACATGACAATGAGTTTGCTGTACTCAAATGGCCTCCACAGTCACCAGATCTCAATCCAATAGAGCATCTTTGGGATGTGGTGGAACGGAAGATTCGCATCATGGATGTGCAGCCGACAAATCTGCGGCAACTGTGTGATGCCATCATGTCAATATGGACCAAACTCCCTGAGGAATACTTCCAGCACCTTGTTGAATCTATGCCACGAAGAATTGAGGCAGTTCTGAAGGCAAAAGGCTTCAAACCCGTTACTAGCATGGGGTACCTAATAAAGTGGCCAGGTGAGTGTATTTCGCACAGTACCAATGGCCATTTGAGCCACCTTTTATTTTGAGAAGTCTACAGTCAGTGACATTAGTAAATGCGGCCACTGACAACCAAATGAACCATTTTTGAAGGGTCTTCTCATGAGAACATGCAGAGTTAAATATACCCCTTTCCACCAAAAAAAGAACTGGTTCGGAACTGGTGCTGGTTCAAAGTTTGTTTGGAGTTGGTTCAACTGCCAACCTCTTCAAAACCTGTTTGTTTTTCCACTGACTAGAGCGCCCAGGAACGACATCGTTACGTCACTGTGTACGTCGCCATACGTCTTAGCTAGAAACGCTTGCAAGTACAACATTACTTTGGGATTATCTTTAACTTGTGTATCAAGAAGGCTTTAAAAACCATTGAAATGTGTAAGTCTTTTAATATTTTCGTTTGATATGTAACCGTTTTTTTGGCTATCGAAACACAAAGAACTGGTTCGCGCAGGCACCGGCTCTGAACCGGCTCTCAAAATGCTTTGGTGGAAAAGGGGCTATAGAGGCCACATAATATATCAATCTTTGAACCTTCACCCTGTTAACTTCTGAAAGGCGGTTCACACCAAACAAAGCTAGAAAACCAAAGTGTCAGTTAGTGAATGAAACCCTTGAGATGTTATAACCTTCAGACCTGTGTTACTGCTCCTCTAATTCATCTTTCACACAGCTAATAGAGCAGGAATACACAGCTTTCTAGTGCCAGACAGCTCATTACTTCCTGTAGCCCTTTAATTAAGCAAATACTCTTGATGCTAAAACTTGCCTGTGTCACAGTTCACAGAAAGTCATTAATAGCATGAATTAAACTCAGCATTGGAGGCTGATTTGGCTTTGCCTGCAGGAGGCTAATGTCTACACTTCTCTGTTTTGTTGTGTTAGCATGTCTGCGCAAGACAAATACTGTCTTGCTTATTGCTAAGTGTTGAGGCAGTGATTTCAAACAGCACTTTGAGGAGAGAAACATTGTTATGGAGACAAAAAAAGCCTGAAATGAAGTGATTATCCTGCTGTGTGAGATTGTTAAGGATGCTTATGGGTGACATGAAAGTACCGAATTGTCTCAGTTAAAGAGAAGAATGTAGATGAAACATGAGCATGGATCTCAGAGAGCCAGTGATGGCACATGCAGTCTTCATCCTTTCGTTGTTTACTTCTATCTTGAATGTGTTATTCTTTATGTTGTACCAGACTTCCTTTCTAATCCTGAACCCTCTTCTTCCCCTTTTCTTTCCCTTTGTTTTCCTGTCCCTCTAGTAATTTTTTCTCCTTCCATTTCCATTTAATTATTTGTCTCTTTTCATTTCATTCCTCTTTTATTTATTTATTTATTTATTTATTTATTTATTTATTTATTTATTTATTTATTTATTATCCTCTTATCTTTCCCTTTGCATCCCATCCTTTCCTCTTTTTATTGACCCTTCTTATATCTTTAATTTCCATTTCTACTTCCTTCCTAGTTATTTCACTTTTCGATTCCGCTTTTATTTCCTGCTTTTACATCTTCTTTCCCAATTCTTTCATTTTTCTTTTTGGCTATTTAATTTCCATCCTTCTTCTCTTTCCCTTTTTTCACCCTTTCATTCCCCTTTAATTTATTTTCCTCTTCCCTTTTCCTTCCCATCCCTTCCCTTCTTACTTTATATCTTCCCTTATCTCTTTCAACCTCGTTCCTGGTCCTTTCACTTTTCTTTTCCTGTTTTATTTCCTGCTTTATTTCCTGATTCTTTTCCTTTTCCACTTCCCATTTTTTGTTGCTTTTTCCTTCCTGCACTTTTAATCCCTCCCACTTCATTTCCATCCTTCCTGTTCCCTTTGTGCCTTATTTTACCTTTTCCTCTCTTTTCCTCTTCCCTTTTCCTTTCTTATTTTCTTCCATTTTCCCCTTCTTGTCCTTTCCCTTTTTTCTTTCACCTCCTCCACCCCCTTTAATTTCTTTTCTGCAACTTTTCCTTTCCATTTCCCTCACATGTTCCTCTTCCTTATCCCCTTCAGTGTATTTTCCCCTTCCCCTTTCATTTCCAGTCCTCTTCCATTTCAATTTTCTTTCACCTTTTCCTTCCTCTTTCATTATTTTCCTTTCTCATCCTTTTCTTTATTTTTTTTTTCCTGTTCACTTTCCCATTCCTTTCTTTCCCCTTCCCTTTTAATTTACTTCCTTGTTCCTATTCCCTTAGCTTTTCCCTTTTCATTCTCTTCCATCTACAGTATTCCCTTTCCGCACTCCTTCATCTTCCATCCCCTCTCCTGTTCTTTTTCTTTTAATCCACCCTTTCATTTTTTTCATTTCTCATTTATTGTGTTACATTTAAGGGCTTTAAGACGTTTCATGACACCATTGGTATTTTATGGAAGTACTATATTCATAAAACGGATTTGTTTACCTCACCAAAGGCTATATAACCACATTTATCACTCTTTATCTTTCGCTCCGTTATATCTGAAATCTCCCAGCATTTATGCATATTTATCTGGTCTCCTTCCTCAGAATTTCCCATGAGCTTCACTGCTCAGCAGCTCTCGCAACAGAACAAGTTATGAGAGAGATAGAAGTCAGTAAAACAGAATATGGCTCACTTTAAAATACATACTCATAGACTCATGCAAGTCAATAATCTCTCTCGCGACCACCGCAGCATTGGATCAAATGGCAAACGTAATGAAAGCGGAGTGAAACTGGGCTACTCATTATTTTGTGCTTTATCAGTTTGGATCATCAATATCAGCGCAGCATGAACCGATCTCGATCAAGATCTCTGTTACTATACACAGCGCTAAGACATCGAGTAAAGAAAGCATTTGAATTGAAGTAGGCCTACTAACATCGCTCCGAGATGTTAGTACTTCAGCATTCAAATGTCTCCGATTATTAACCGTAGATCTCTACTAGATCAAACAGCGCTGACGTGGAAGCCAGGAGAAACATTGTGCCATGAATGAACTAGATATAGGCTAGAAGTCCTCAGATCTGCAACATTCACCATGGATTTAATGTAGTAACACTAACTGGAACCATGTGCATTTAGGCAGGAATAGTAAAATGCTTTCAAGTACGTCACACATCTTTTTCCAGCACTTCAAAACTCAAATATTATCATATTTAAATACTATTTAAGGTGATGACCAAAATATAATGCATTCATCCTTCAAAGATTAACCCGATTTATAAAACTAAAAGTTTTAAGATGTAGGAAAACTCATTTATTTCAAAACAAGTTTTACTTGAATAAATTATAAAAAAAAAAAATGTATCACAGATGTTGATCTCAAAGTTGGCCTTGATTTTTCTGCGTTTACACTTTTACATTGGACACATTTTAAGTTACATATATAATATAAGACTTAAAGAAGATATTTTTGTTTACATTTTATTTAATTGTTGACTGCTAAAACTAAAATAATTTGTTGTTTGCCTTAATAATGTGGATAAATAATAATAATAATAATAATAATAATAACAAAAAAAACTGTGGTTAAATTAAAACTTAACTTAAATTAAAACTTTTTTAATTAAAACTGTGTGTATATATATATATATATGTATATGTGTATATATACATATATATATATATATATATATATATATATATATATATATATATATATATATATATATATATATATATATATATGCATATATATATCTATATATGCGTATATATATATATATATTATGCATATGTGTATATATGCATAAGATTACAATACAATAAGTGCCCAAACAATTTTGTTTATACAGTAGATATATATTTTTTTGTTTTTCTTCTTTTGAGACTGAAAATTGACATTTCAATGCAGTTCAATGTTTTGCCTGCCAGGTCTTCACGCCAGTCATATGACTGAAAATTATGAATAGGAATGAACTCAAACCTTTTTTAAATGCATTATGACAGAATGCTTTCCATTGGTGCAAATGGTGTAACTTGCAGCATGTGAATACTATATTTATGATGAACCAAATTTACATTTTAAAAGCTTTGAAAGTTTGCTTAGAAAATAACTTTACAGCAGTTATTGAACTGAATCAACACTTACTGCAAGTGACTCGAAATGAATAATAACACTGTTGTCCTCAGCTGAAGTTGATTATTTTGTTTGCATCACTGATCATTACAGTATTTTTATGTGTATTACTGTGGAGCTACTTTGAAGAAATCTGCATTGTATAAAGCACTATATGATTAAAGTTGACTTGACTTTAATTTAACGATAATGACTAAATTCAAATGCAATCAAGGCCTTTTCTGCACATTCAGTACCTGGCTAAACTAGTTTGGTTTGTTGGTGAATAAAACACTGTTTCATTCACTGAAATACTCTATAATGCTTTTGCCCTCGTATCTTTCTGTTAAGTTGCATTGCAGTCTTGTCTGGATTGGAATAACCTTGATTGACTGAGCAGATGAAAAAGGCCGCCATGATAAAAATGTCATTAATGTTCACTAGGATCATTTTTCACACACACATGCATACTCATTCCACACACTCGTGGGAGACAAAAGCCACTTCACACATCACGCTGTAAATTAGACTGCAGGGGAAACGTGCATTTATACTAATTGCTTTGGAATAACACACTCATCTGAACATGTACAGCCACCTGTGACTATACGAGAGCAGGCTGTGGGAGATTACAAGGCAAAGAAAGAACAGCAGAGAGGCTTACGAGGAGTGTGCCAACTCTGAGGAAGGTTTGGAAGATGTGAAGCAGATACACAGAAAAAGAAACATGTTATGATTATTTTAGAGACCAATGTCTGCTTGCTGTGAACCTGAAGACACAGCCTTTTTATTTCAGTTGGCCGTTTGTTCCAGAGTAGCACTTACAAATCAGTGATTAGTGTTCACAGTTTACTAATATAGATAACCTATTACACCAAGGGTTGGGCAAACAATTAGTCTACTATTTTAATTGTATTAATCGTTGATCACTGTAAAGCTGCGTATTGTTCAAAAGTTTGGGGTCGATACAATTTTTTTAATTTTTTTTTTTAAAATAAGTAGCTTATGTTCAATGAGGCTGCATTAAAAAATACTGTAAAAACAGTAATGTTGTAAAATATGATAAACATTTTTTTAAAAAGTAGGCTACATAAACCTGCTAGTGCAAGACATAAATGCAGTTCAATTAATATCTTGTGCAGTGTCTTGTTTCAAGGATATTAATCCTCTGATGGTCTTCGTTTAGAGTCACGTCCTGAGCCCACCCGGACACCTAAAAATGAAACTTCCTCCATCCCAGTAAAAATCAATGCAATTTATTTTTGTTCTATAATATTGATTCTTTTTCATTTAGCATGTTGAGACAATTTGATTGAATTTATTAATATTTATGCAATATTTATAGTCTATTTTTGGCATGAAAAAAAATGGTAACACTTTACAATAAGGTTCATTAGTTACTACAGTAGTTAACATTAACAAAGAATGAACAATACCTCTTTAGCATTTGTTAATCTTTGGTAATGTTAATTTCAACATTTACTAATACTTTATTAAAATCTTGTTAACATTAGTTAATGCACTGTGAACTAACATGAACAAACAATGAACAGCTAGATTTGTATTAACTAACGTTAACAAAGAATAACAAATACAGTAACAAATGGTTAGTTCATGTTAATAAATGAACCTTATTGTAAAGTGTTACCAAAAAAAAAATATATACACATTTACTTTTTTTCTGTGGATTTGAATATATATTTGAAACAATCTCAAAAACGATTTCTTAATAAGTCTTTGATTTTTTTATTTTTTTTTGAAATAGTGATAAAAAGTGTTTCCCATTCATTTTCTATGGGGTCGTTTTTGACCAAAGACCAAAATTGTGACTTTTTTACGACCACTTAGCATGGTCGGATCATGACCTCATTTATTTATTTATTTATTTTTATTTTTTTACATACCAAATGCCAGAAAAGTCACCAAGTATCATAAGCTTCCGATGAATCTATGATTTTTTAAAGTTCAAAACAGAAAATTATTCAGTCAGAAGTGACCGAGGACCATCAGAGGGTTAAGATGATTTATGTAAAAAAAAACCTAAATTAATAACTGATAGACTAGAATAATAACACTAAGTAGCCCCTCCCCCATTTAGTTGTTAACTTGTTTAACATGCTAAGTATTTTCCCAGCCTCCTAACTTCCCAACAATTGAGTTGAGACTGTGTTTCCCAGCTTTAGCCAGACAGAGCGACTGGAGTGTGGTGGAGTGATCTCGATATCACCGCTTGTTTCACTGATCCATCTGTGTCCAAATTGATCTGTTCTCGTCAGTCAGACTGTTTTCGAGCAGCACTCTCTGTGGTTTGGAAATGTAAAAGTATCTGCTAATGGCTATGGGTTTTGCTGTGTGGTATAATTTGGTTATAAATTATGTAGAAAAAAAACAGTCTGTGTGTCTAAGAGGTCATTTGACATGTAGATACATGATTAATCAAGCTTTTTAGCTATTATACTGCATTATAAAGTTTGTTTATAGACAACATTTATCGATGCATTACTATAATTCTTAAATAATTATATTGCTTGTAGACTGAATCTGAACTGTCATAGATGATTCCTTTAACATCCATTGACACAAAGGTTCTTTATAATGAACAAAAGTTATTTAAATTGTTAAAATGTTCTTCATACTAAGAAAAAGGGTGTTTGTTTTAAACTGTTCGCTGAGAGGTTTTTTGGGGAACCAAAAGGATTTTTTGATGGCACTCCTGTGAAAAGAAAAAAAAACTTTTGGAAACTATATTTTTTAAGAATGTATTCTTGGGTTTTTGAAACATAAATACATAGATGGATTCCAAAGAGCCATGTCACAGTCTAAAGATTCTCCTGTGACTGCAAAAGGATGTAAAACCTCAACGCATTCTCATCCCAAGACGTCATCTAACTGACACTTTTGACCATGCTTCAACATCCGATGATTTAGGCACCCTTTAGCATCAGTTAGATGACGCTTCTAGGATGTCATCTAACTGACGCTTTATCTTTAGCGTCAGTTAGATGACGCGGGTAGGTTTAGGTCTGGGGTAGAGTTAGGGTTAGACCACTAGGAATGTGTCATCTAACTGACGCGTAAATGATGCCTAAAGCATAGGATGTTGACTCATGGTCAAAAGCGTCAATCATATGACACGGGTAGGTTTAGGTCTGGGGTAGAGCTAGGGTTAGATCACTAGGAATGTGTCATCTAACTGACGCTAAAGGATGCCTAAAGCATCGATGTTGATGCATGGTCAAAAGCGTCAATCATATGACGCGGGTAGGTTTAGGTCTGGGGTAGAGCTAGGGTTAGACCACTAGGAATGTGTCATCTAACTGACGCTAAAGGATGCCTAAAGCGTAGGATGTTGACTCATGGTCAAAAGCGTCAATCATATGACACGGGTAGGTTTATGTCTGGGGTAGAGTTAGGATTAGACCACTAGGAAAGCGTCATCTAACTCAGTGTTTCCCAACCCTGTTCCTGAGGCACACCAACACTACGCATTTTCCAACTCTTCCTAATCGATCACACCTGAATCAACTAATCAACTCATTAGTAGAGACTCCAAGACCAGAAATATGGGTCAGAAAAGGGAGACATCCAAAATGTGCACTGTTGGTGTGCCTCAAGGAGCAGGGTTGGGAAACACTGATCTAACTGACGCTAAATGATCCCTAAAGTGTAGGATGTTGACTCATGGTCAAAAGCGTCAATCATATGACACGGGTAGGTTTATGTCTGGGTAGAGTTAGGGTTAGACCACTAGGAAAGCGTCATCTAACTGATGCTAAATGATGCCTATAGTGTCGGATGTTGACTCATGGTCAAAAGCGTCAATCATATGACACGGGTAGGCTTAGGTCTGGGGTAGAGTTAGGGTTAGACCACTAGGAATGTGTCATCTAACTGACGCTAAAATATGCCTAAAGCGTCGGATGTTGACGCATGGTCAAAAGTGTCAATCATATGACACGGGTAGGTTTAGGTCTGGGGTAGAGTTAGGGTTAGACCACTAGGAATGTGTCATCTAACTGATGCTAAAGGATGCCTAAAGCGTCGGATGTTGACTCATGGTCAAAAGCGTCAATCATATGACGCGGGTAGGTTTATGTATGGGGTAGAGTTAGGGTTAGACCACTAGGAAAGCATCATCTAACTGATGCTAAAGGATGCCTAAAGCATCGGATGTTGACGCATGGTCAAAAGCGTCAGTTAGATGATGCCTTGGGATGAGAACGGGCTGAAAACCTTTTTGAAAGCATTATTTTAAAAAATCCACCCACTCAATAGACCGCAGCTGTGTGCACAGATCATAAAGATCATTGGTCCAGTTTCATAACCCAGAGCGGTGTTGAGAGCCAATGATCATGCATTAGTATCGCTTGTCATGATATAACATTAGGGGTTCTCGGACAGTTGTCATAATCAATAGTGTTGATCCTGTTAATGGCCATTTGACTTTCCCGTCCAACCTCGCAGTGTTCATCTAAACTTGTGTGAATCATTACGGTTGCACAGGGCAGAAGCATGACGAATCGAACAGCCCACGGGCTATTTATACATTACATCTGACACATAGCAGGAAATCCAGGACACAAAGTCATCACCTATGGGCACCTGGGAGCTCTTTGTGCTGAAAAAACGAGAGACGCTGTTTCCATTTCCAATGGCGTCGAAGCCCAGCAGAGATTCTCAAAAACAAAAGTCTGGCTCTCAAGGGTCACCATAAGGAAACATTTGTGTGTGCATACTTATGGAGAGAATGATATAACTTGATGTTGAAATCTAAGATCTAAAGGTTATAAAAAGCACAGCATTTTGTAAAGTAGTGTATACTATAAAATAGTGCTAAATAAAGAGCATAAGTGCTTGAAACTGTCTATTCTCGGTTTAAATGGGCTGCGTTTTAAATAGCGGTTAAGAGACATCATGATTTAATAATATTTTGTATCTTTCTGCATGGATCCCAGGGCTTCCTTTCAGCTTCAGCCTTTATGTTCTCTCTTTCTCCGTCTTTCCATTTATGTATCATTTATTCATTTCATATGCTGATCATCAGTGGCGAATCATGAGTCTAGGCCCAACCAACAAGTGATGCATGAGCATGTGTACCGTGGAAGAAAGGGTATTACTGATAAACACGTGTTAGATAGTTTGCTAAGTAGCCTCAGAGGTGTTTTCATGTTTTTCATGAAAAGCTACAAGTTGGTTGAGCACTAGGTGATTTTTACCATGCAAGTGGGACAGTGCACAGTCATTCTGGTCATTATTGCAAAATGAATCCCTCCAGGGTATTATGCGTACAGTAAGACACTTTTCCGTAATATTGTACTGTATTTAGGCAAAATACACTGTATTTAATCTTGCATTTTGTGTGAATATATGCATATAGAGGTACCTCTCGTATGATGCTTTTCTGTTTCCTAGCAACCAAAATGCAGTTAAAGACCTCAGAGCCCAGCAGGGAGCTCTGTGTGTATTAAAACACTGATGAGAGAGAGAGAGAGTCAGGTGCTAATTCAACCTCACAGATCTGAGAACAAGAACGAATCACACATGGCGAATAATATGAGAGATGTTATGTGAGGAGGAGAGGAAGAAGATGTAACTAAGAGTGAGAAAGAAGTTAGAACAGGTTGTGTTCACACTACAGGCTAAAAATCTGGTTTATTGCTCAAATTGTGTTTGGCTGTTTGTATTATCTTTTAAATGTGGCCGATAATAGATTTGGGTGTAAACTGCTCATGTTTAAGGAAACACGTAAGGTTACTGAAATCAACTTTTTTGCATTCATTTATAAGGTTGTGCGGTGGATGATCATCTCTATTTCTTACTCTTTCAATATTGTTCACATGGAGCGTGCCTGCTTGTCTAAGCTTTTGGGCAGATTTCACTGCATGCAGTTTGTATAGATTAAGCTTTCCAGTGGGGTTACTACTTGCTGCACACACATCATCAAAAACATTGCAGGATATAGGTTTTATTAATTCATTGGAATGCATTTATTATGCATTATGCATGACTTCTCATTGTGCCAGCCATCTTTAAAGTCATTTTAAAATGCTAATAAATGCACACCTGCAACCTACACACAGTAGTGTTATGAAAAGGAATTATGGATACTTTTGTAATGCATTACAGAGTGCAAGTGGTGCTGAAACAACCATTAATATATTCATAAAGCATTGCACAATTACAACTCCTTAGTGTATGTTATTATGTTAACACACAGTTTTACATAATATATGTGGGTGCACTGTGTATAATTATTTTAACTATTTTTAAACTATAATTATAATTATTTTTAACTAAAATTATTTTATTATATATATATATATATATATATATATATATATATATATATATATATATATACACATACACACACACATGCATGTAAAAAATATTTTATATATATAAAATATTTATATTTACATATAATATAAATTATACTGTATAAAATCTATTTACAATATATTCATGGAGATATTTCTTAAATATATACAAGCATTTCTGTGTATTTATATTTATAAAATAATTATACACAGTGCACCCACATTATGTAAACTCAAACTTTTATTTTGGATGCGATTACTTTCATTTTGGATCGTTTGACAGCCCTAATATGTATGTATATATATGTATGTATGTGTGTGTGTGTGTATTCTTTTTATATATATATATATATATATATATATATATATATATATATATATATATATATATATATATATATATATATATATATATTTGTGTTAAAAAATAAGAACAAATAATAATGTAAAATGATTACCATAATAAAAAAATGTAATGAGGTGAATTATATATATTTTTTTATTAATAGTATTTATTGTAGGCTATTATTTTTTATTGTGTTTATTTGAAATACAACACCCAAATAAATGCAAAAACAAATGTATTAAAATAAAATTTGTCGGTAACACTTAACAGTAAGATTCCATTTGTTAACAGTAGTTAATTACATTGGTTTAATGAACTAACTATTTAAAATACCGGTAATATTTAATGTTAATTTCAACATTTTCTAATTCAATGAACCAATTTGATTTAAACTCAAAGAAGCTGAAATCAATACTGATATTTTGTAAAATATTTTTTTTCGCACGTGAATCTGAATAATCAGGAAGTATAGCCATTAGCCACTGAGAATTTGTTTGCAATTTCATCTCTAGACAAACCTGTAATTGCACACCACTAAATATGTATTACATCTCTACAATTTGCACATGATTATACAACAGCATTCAGTGATGTGCATTAGTTCTTCCTCGTCTTGACTTGTTTGGGTCACAAGCCGTTCTGCGTTTTCATATTGTTTCTCGAATCGTTCGAATGTGTAAATGTTGTTAAGCATTCCTGCATACGGATAGGGTGTGATATGAATCAATCTCTAAAATCTTACAGTATTCTGTTCAGTGATGTGCAACCAGTAGAGCGTCCGCCCATGCCAACATACTGTAGACTTGTGCTAGGCAGCATTGCACAGTTAAGAGCTTTTTGTTGCTACATGATAAAAGTGAAACCATAACTCAACGTGTGCTGCAATGCAGCAAGGGAATAAGACGAGGAGAGAGAGAAACAGAGAGAGAGATGAAGAGAGTTTTAAAGGTAAATAGACTGTCAGAGTGAAAATGGCTCTCTGCAGAGTGTAGCAGATGGATACTGTCTCAGAGGCAGTGTCCTCCTTCTGTGATGAGAAAGACAGGAGAATCCCCTCCCTCCTTCCTTTCCTCTCTCTCCTTCCCTCCCGCTCAATCTCTTCATCAAACGTGCGGCAGATGGGACGCAGGAGTGATTTAGGCCACTAAACCCGCGCAGAGAATGTCGCTTAGACTGGCTTTCGTGGCTTCGTGTTGTCTTCTAAAATGGCTGCAGACACGCCAGAAGAACAGAACAAGAGTGTCACTTTGCTCTGGATCCATGATCCAATGAGACGAGGAAAAACAATAAGTGAGATGGGGTCAAGTAATATGCTCCGATGAACAGAGAGAAAGATGGAGGAGTTGCTATTTCATGTCATTTCATTTCAAATAACTGGCCTTGTCTATTTTCGTTTTTATTTTATGTGAGATTACTCTGGTCTCTATTGTATTGCATTGTCTGTTTTATTTTATTCCAGTTTTACTTAACCTTTTTTCATATTTATTTTACACTGTAAAAAGGAATACCCTTTATCTAATCAATAAACTTGTGGCAACAGATTACAAGCAATATTATTAATAAATATTTAAAAAATAGAATAATTATAATTAATTATAAGTAATAATTAATCAAATTATTCCTTAAAAGTTAACCATTAAAAATGAGTAAAGTTTACACCAAAAAAAATTAACAAACATATCTCACTAACAGACAGATGTCAAAGTTATTTTTTTTATATTATCTTTATTTTATATTGCCAAAATTGAAGACACTTGATGTTAACAAGCAGAATCACTGAAGGAGAAAAACGTAATTTTAAAACAAACATAAAAAAAAAACACTGATCACCATTATGGTGACTTAAATATATATTATATTATTATATATATTTTTTTTTTTAATTTGTGACTGTTAGAAGTTTCTTCACATGTAATTGACTGATCATCCAGCCGGCTCTCTGTGTGAGGGCAGAACACAAGTCCAAAAGACAGAACGCTGCCCGCTGCTGCATGGCATCATGAAGTAATCGGAAGCTAGATCTCTTCTCACTTTTAACCGCCCTCAGAAATCAAAAGTATCATTTCCTGCAGGTGTTGTGTGATTTATTTCTAACATTGCAACAAACATGCAGCCAGAAAACACAATGTCTGAGTGGCCTTCTCACCTTCAGCTGCCAAAAGATGCTGGAAATTGGCTGAATGAATATTCATAAGTTGATGGAGAGATTTGTTTACAATATAACTCCAGTTGTATCATTGCAGTGTGTGTGTGTGTGTGTGTGTGTGTGTGTGTGTGTGTGTGTGTGTGTGTGTGTGTGTGTGTGTGTGTGTGTGTGTGTGTGTGTGTGTGTGTGTGTGTGTGTGTGTGTGTGTGTGTGTGTGTGTGTGTGTGTGTGTGTGTGTGTGTGTGTGTGTGTGTGTGTGTGTGTGTGTGTGTGTGTACTTTCATTGGCGAGCGTCTGATCTTTCCGAACTTTTATGTATATTTCATGATGTAAGCTGGGAGAGTTTGGCAGTCAGTGTACATGCATTAGTTTGCACAAAAACATAGAGAGGAACACAGAAACAAATCTTGTAATTAATGATACTTTCTCACCTCCCAAAGCCTCTTCCAGTCCTGTTACTTGAAGATGTTACCGTATTGTAAATGAAATGTTCAGTCTAAGATGATCTGTGTACACTCGTGCTTTTGGCTCTGTGATCTCACTTACATTGGTATTCATATGTACAGTAAACACATCTGTGTATGATTGGACAGACAAAGAAATGTAATATATCAACTGTGGACCGCTTCTTAAACATAAACCAACAGCTCGACTTTAATGTTGACCCTTTTAATGGCAAATTGATTTAGAAATTAAATGTTTGTCAACATAGGTGAGTAATTGAATGGTAAGAATTTAATGTAGTTTATATTTAAAAAAATATACAAATGTAATTAATTTAATACAGCAATACATATTTCAATATTTCAATTATTTATTTTATTCACAATTATGCACCATACACTCACCTAACACCATACTAATACTGTGTTTGACCCCATTTCCCTTCAGAACTCCCTTAATTCCTCATGGCATTGATTCAACAAGGTGCTGAAAGCATTCTTTAGAAATGTTGGCCCATATTGATAGGATATCATCTTGCAGTTGATGGAGATTTGTGGGATGCACATCAGGGCACGAAGCTCCTGTTCAACCACATCCCAAAGATGCTCTATTGGGTTGAGATCTGGTGACTGTGGGGGCCATTTTCAGTACAGTGAACTCATTGTCATGTTCAAGAAACCAATTTGAAATGATTCAAGCTTTGTGACATAGTGCATTATCCTGATGGAAGTAGCCATTAGAGGATGGGTACATGGTGGCCATAAAGCGATGGACATGGTCAGACACAATGCTCAGGGAAGCCGTGGCATTTAAACGATGCCCAGTTGGCACTAAGGGGCCTAAAGTGTGCCAAGAAACATCCCCCACACCATTACACCACCACCACCAGCCTGCACAGTGGTAACAAGACATGATGGGTCCATGTTCTCATTCTGTTTACGCCAAATTCTGACTCTACCATCTGAATGTCTCAACAGAAATCGAGACTCATCAGACCAGGCAACATTTTCCAGTCTTCAACTGTCCAATTTTGGTGAGCTCTTGCAAATTGTAGCCTCTTTTTCCTATTTGTAGTGGAGATGAGTGGTACTTGGTAGGGTCTTGTGCTGTTGTAGCCCATCCGCCTCAAGGGTGTTGTGGCTTCACAAATGCTTTGCTGCATATGTTGGTTGTAACAGTGGTTATTTCAGGTCAAAGTTGCTCTTCTATCAGCTAATAAAAAGTTATTTATTGGAGTAGTTGAGTGCTGTTGGGTTTAAGAGACCCACCAAATGCTGCCAATAAGTGAGACCCAGTATAAAAAAGCATTAATCAGTTAAAGGAGTAGTTCACTTTTGAAAAAAACTTTTGCTGTCCATTTGCTGTCCATGAGATGTCCATGTCTTTCTTTCTTCAGTCGAAAAAAAAAAGTGTTTTGATGAAAACATTCCAGCATTTTGATGAATAAGTTCGAAACCAGGAGAGTCACAAACGTGCATCTCAGTACACAGCAAGGCGAACATTTGAGCTTATAAAACTTGAACTTTGTTATTTATTTAATAAATGAGCGATGGTTTGGCTTGATAAGACCCTTATTCATCGTCTGAAATCGTTTAAAGCCCTTTGAACAGTTTGCACTGAAACTGTCTTTTGGACCTTGAACCGTTTGGTTACCAGTAAAGCACATTATAATGGAGAAAAATCCTGGAATGTTTTCATCAAAGAAAGACATGGACATCTTGGATGACATGGGGTGAGTAAATTATCAGCAAATGTTTTTTTGAAAAGTGAACTACTCCTTTAAGTAGTGTAAATTGCATTATATAATAATATATAATCTATGGCATAGTAATTGGTCAACTTCACTGTAAGCCCGACTACTCTTCCATCTGTCTGGTGTGTTCTAACAGTGGTTATCATTAGTCTTTCTCTCTTCTGCCGTAGGTAGTTTGACCCTCTACCCCCGATCTCTCCTTCTGTAGTTTGATATCAGCAGAGGGCCAGACTGAGAAATCACAGCAGGTCACGAAAATACTCGCTCCCGGCAACACAAGGCCTCATTCTCTTCTCTCCATATCATTTCTCTCCTCTAATGTTATCGACTCACAGTACTTTTTGGTCTTTCTGGTTCTTATCTGTCTTCCATCTCTTTGTAAATGTTCTCACATATATTGTATTGTCTTAAGCACAGTTCAGACTGGTTTCCCAGTTGACCTCTATATGTTTCCATAATTTAAAAAAGCTGTTTTCTAATTGAATAAATTTTAATTTATTCATGTAATTGCAAAGCTGTATTTTCAGCATCATTACTCCAGTCTTCAGTGTCACATAGAGATCATTCTAATGTGCTGATTTGCTTCTAAAAAAACAAAGTTACCAATAAATGTGAACTAGTTGTCTTGACAGGAAAACTAGTCCCGCCCGAATATGAATAATGACTCGTTTTTCTACTGTTCTTTTGAGAAACTGTTCTAAACACTGCTGATATTCCACTTCACTACTAAAAAATAATGCAGATTTAGAAACCGAACCCAATACTGATTTTGTAATCTAAACCATTATGACTTGAAATACCTATCCTGCTGCTCTCTGATCAGACGGTAGAGAAAGTCCCCACTGCTGGATGAATGCCTCACTACTGGAGACCAGCTGCCATTGATTGAACACAGCTGTGAGCCGTAACCAATGGACTGAGTGGAAAAGAAAAGGGGGTGGTGGGTGGAAAGGGTGTTTTAATTATAATCAGGAATATAATCAGTTACATCAGCGCTCTGATTGAAGAGCAACTCAGGAGGTGCCGACACACATCCACACACACACACACACACCGGAGCAATTTAAATCCCAAACATACCTTATCAAATCCAGTCCACGGGATAATGCCCGGCCGCGGCGCCTCAGAGAGCCAGTCTGTTCACTCGGGGCCATCTTGGGAACACCTCTGGGCTGCTTATTTTGGTAGTTAATAAGCATACAAGAGCAAGTTAACAAGCACAGCTTCTACTTGAATGGGGAAAGACAGAAATCTTCAGATCTGTTTGTCAAGATTGAGTTTCAGTAACAAGCAGTGGTGTCGATAAATCTAGCGTTTATAGCTATAATCATGTTTTACTCCAGCGCAGTCTCATCCCAATTCGTCATATAACTGACGTTTTGGGACGTCTTTTGACCTTTCGTCAATCTACGACTTTTCAGGCCCCCTTAAACGTCGGTAGATGACGTTATGGGATCCTGACTCTACCCCAGACCTAAACCTCAGGGCGTCATCCAACTGACGCTTTACCCTTAGCGGGTAGGTTTAGGTCTGGGTAGGGTTAAGATTACATAGCGTCATCTAACTGATGTTAACTGACAATTTTGACCATGCTTCAATATCTGACGCTTTAGGCACCCTTTAGCGTCAGTTACAAGACGCAATCCTCAGGGCGTCATCTAACTGAAGCTAAAGGTAAAGCATCAGTTAGTTGACGTGGGTAGGTTTAGGTCTGGGATAGGGTAAGGGTTAGATGCGATCCTAGGGCGTCATCTAACTGATGCTAAAGGGTGCCTGAAGCATCAGATATTGAAGCATGGTCAAAATGCTTCCCAAGGCGTCAGTTAGATGACGCCTTGGGATGAGAATGCGTTGCAAAGTGTCGGATGTTCGACGTATGGTCAAAAGCGTCAATTAGATGACGTCTTGGGATGAGAACAGGCTGGCAAAGACGTGAAACTCACTGAGTGGTCTGGGGTGTTCACTGATATGCTCACACAAAAAATCGCTGCAAAGATAATTTGTAACAGTTTTTATCATAGTTTTTTCTGACTCCATTGACTTGACTTGGTACAAAAACTACGATAAAACCTGTTGGAAATCATCTTTTGCAGCGATTTTGGTGCAAGCATATGAGTGAACACTCCAGACGACTCTGGTGAGTTTCACGATTCTTTGTAAACGAAAAGTTTAATCCATTTTATTAATGATTGTTCCAGCACAGATAGACAACCATTGTGTAGGTGGGGATGCTAACACTGAAACCTAAAATTCTTGGGACAGCAGCATTTGTCCAAATTTCAACTTTAATCATTTCTATTTCATCAGAAACAATCTTAAAACAGGGCTTTGAGTGTAAAATTCCTAACTAACCCTTCAAGTTAGAGGTTTTAGGCTTCAGTTGTCATATTGGGCGTTACGTTTGATTGTCAATTCCTTGACGTGTGTTGGAGTTAAACTGAAGGTATAGTCCACAAAAGGAGATGGATGTGATTGACTGTTGAGACAAGTATTATTTCTAAAAAATGGCAATACAAATAGCCCAATGCAACTTTTGTGCTATTTTCTTCTTTTTGTCTTATGTTTTCTTATAAAGCCATACTATAGCTTTGTGTAAGGCCAGATCTAAATGCAAGTTCAACATTCATTATTCACTAAACATTGTGTTATGTTGTATTCAGAGTCTCCTCCGGTAAGGAGAAGGCCACACTGCACTGATTATACACGTGTACATTTGTTTTGTCGAAGTGTATCTTTGCCATTTGTTATCCAGCTGATTGATTGAGTGACTAAAGGAATAGTCCATACACAGTTAGGTTAGTCCATTTTGTTTGACTGAGAATGCTGACATTTGTATTCTTGAGAGAAGTCATTCCTGACAGATCAGGATGCACACTTTTTTTGTGTGTACTAAGATTCACAATTTGAATACCTTTTAGAAGAAGAAAGTCTTGATTTAACAAGCAGCTCTTTTTATAGATGTCACCACTGACTAAATGCAGGCTGCATTATTTCCTGATGGAAGAGCTTGCTCAAACATGAGGATTATCCAAGATTCCAGAACATATTTTTAATCCATGTACATTTTTAAGGGGATTTTCACTGTTTACCGTTTAATTGATTTGACACCCATGACAGTATTAGATGTGGAAGCTTTCAAATGCTTTTAGAGGCGCCCGTTGAGTTACAGTCTCATGCATGCTCAAGATAGTGTTTACTTAGAAAATTAGCTGGAAATCTTTGCTAACTGTTGGATGCATACACATTGGATTTTCTATTAAAACTCTATTTACAGTAGATACGGCCCATTCAATGAGAATATCAGTTGATGCATGTACAGAATATGTACTTTGTATTAGTAAGGCACTTGCACACAACATAAACTCTCACAAAGTTTGTTCTTTAGCTAAACCAGAATTAAAAACAGGTTTAATTTGAGCTGAATTAATTGTATTGCTATTTTTGAATGTCATTAAATCAGCTGTGGAGAATTTGGTCTCTCACCATTCAGTTTAGAATTGTAGTTGTTTGCATGTTCTGAACACTTTATAAAAATCTGTGGTTATGAAGAACCTGTAACATCCATAGAACCTTTCCATTCCACAAAAGGTTATTTATAGTGTGCATAAAGGTTATTCTGATTATTAAAATGCTTTTTGGGAACAATCAATGGTTCTTCTATGGCATTGGTGCAACTCTTTAAGACTGTATGGACTTTAGTCAGATTGTGCAGCAAAATTTACAGTTTTATCATTTTTATGGTTGCATGAAAATCTTAAATTTCTTCCTGCATCATTGACATGCACCGTTCTAATTTAAATCCAATTTTCCGCATTCCCTACTGCATAGGGTCATTTACAGACAACCTTAATATCAGTAGCTGTGTTAACATAAACATATTTTTAGTCAAGTCAGAATTACTATGTGGTAATTGAGTAATTTAGAATCCTCTAGATTTCTCACATTTAATTATGTTTTATTATATTCCTGACCTTTTAAACCTTGATGAGAGTGCTGTTAGTTCATAGAAAGGGATTAGCATTTCTGCATTCATTATACCAAATATGCCGTTCTATGATCTCTCAACTTTTATGATTTAATGTGTGTCTTCTGTTTATTACCAAAGCATGACTAAAGTGTCTTATGCTTGCCTGGTTTAGCAACCCCTTATATCACCAATAACACTTGAAAATTTGTATTTCATGCAATCTTTCTGTAATCATTTTACTTTTACATCTTCATAATAACTTATCTATATTCTGATACTATAGGATTAACTATATTTGACTGTATTGTGAACGTGTATATGACTGAATCCAAAAGTACTATATTATGCCAACTTGCCAAGCCTTGTTAAACAGCGAAATATTGATTATAACTTGGAGTTAATTAGTGATGGACTTCCTGTGCCAAGCATCTGTTGTTTTGGTTCTCTGTGAGGAAATATCATAAATTACTTCTTTTAATGGAATTTTCCACCCAAAATGAAAAATCTGTCTTCATTTACTCTCCTCTCGTGTCTGGTCTAGACCCTGTTATTGAGAAATCTTTCATAAAAGATGAAATGGAATGTAAGAATGTCCAAGTGGATGCTAAGTTAATGATGACAAACTGTTCCTTTACCATCAGTGTAAATTGCCATTTTACTTGTGTAAAAGAACATATTCGGTAACTTATAACACATATGTCACATGCATTTACATATGTTAATTAATATCACTTAAATGTATAATTGCATTGTAACAAGGACACCTTAACAAAGTAACCACAATTCCAATGTGAAACATAATGGTTTCACATTGAACCTAAGTTTGCTGAAAATATGACAAAATTATCAATTTGCGAGCTGCTAAAAATGATGTTCATTATGAATGTTTGTTGCATGAACGAATTTCATGCGCCATGTCGTCATTATCATGTGACCTACCTGCATCAGTTGCATAGATTCACTGTCAATCATAAATCATGGGATAGTAAAGTGTTCATCGTTTGCGCACTTCAGAATCTCGCCGGATGAAGTATCCGGCTACTTCATTTTTATGATACTGCTAATTTGGAAATCATTATTTTGTCACATATTGTTTTCGCCTACTATACATGCAATTTGGGATGCAGCCAAACACTTTCTGGTGAAATGCCATAAGACCAGCAGCATGCATTACTGTAGTATAATAAACAGTCAATTTTAATTCCATGTTGACTTGCACTTGATGCTGTCTCGTAATTAATGTTTTGAGATGTTCCTTTTCTTGTGGTATCACGCAGAAATATTAAAATCAGTTTTTTCTTCTCATCTTTTCACAGGAGATTCAACATGGCCGCTGCTGTCATCTTCCAAGTTTGCTGAATCCTGGCTTGACGCCATTTGCGTTCTTTCTCGAGTGCTCTAGAGTGCATGATGTAAATGCATTTCGACCGCCTTTCGAAGATGAACGACTGAAATATGAACCTCATCCAAGCTTTCTGGACCTTCCGGTCCGACGTCTGATTAAATCAAGCCCTCAAACGACCATCAGAGGGGGGATGAGGAGTAGAGGTGGCTGCTGGTTGGTGGTGGTGGAGGACAAGGAGGTGGAGGAGGAGGGGGGTTTGGAAACCATCTATACCCTTTGGAATATACCATTTGTGGGAATATCACTGTGTATTTGGAATATTGCAGAACTTTGGGAGTTTCGCTGTAAATTTTGGAATCATTTCGGAATATTAGGAATTTCGCTCCTGTTCGCAGTCATGAAGGTGAACCCTAGTTCTTGTTTGTGTCCTGTACTTTTGTGCCTGTGTTTTCTGGAGAAGGGGTTATGAGGCGAGCCATTTCGCCCCGGCAAAAGTCATTTCCAGGAGCCACAATGCGACTCGCAACCACAACCAGACTAAGGATGGGGAAACAGAGGTCCACCATCGGCCCAAGCGGGGGATGGATATGGAACCAATTCTTTGTCTTAGAGGAACACATTGGTCCAGATGCACAGTATGTAGGAAAGGGCAAGCATATTTCCTCTGGAAATTTTTCAATTCCCTTATTTTGTAATTGTTACAACCCACATAACGTTAGACATTCAGTGTGTAACATCAAAGCTTTTGATTCTGTACCATCTCTGCTGGATATATGTATACACTCTAAAAAATGCTGGGTTGCTTTAACCCAACTTTGGGTCAACAATGGACAAACCCAGCCACTGGGTTAATTTTGTTTAATTCGTTTAATTACATTTTTTAACCCAACGTTGGTTTGTCCATATTTGACCCAAAGTGGGGTTAAAACAACCCAACATTTTTAGAGTGTACTTGGTCTAGCTAGTATAAGTTAATCTACCTTATTTATTTAGTTTGTTTTTATTTTAATGGAATTAATCAGAGAGAAGAGAATGTCTGCAGTTTTGCTTTTCCTGTGTTTTTAATAAACTCTAAAAATTGCTGGGTTGTTTAAACCCAACTTTGGTCAAATATGGACAAACCCAGCCATTGGGTTACATTTTTTAATTAAGTTTTAAACCCAAAGTTTGGGTTTGTCCATATTTGACCCAAAGTTGGGTTAAAACAACCCAGCATTTTAAGAGTGTATATAATAGTCTTTAGGTTATGTAACAGCCATGAATAATGATTTGCTGCTTGCTATTGGACCAAAAATTAGAGTCCAGGAGAAAAAAATTATAATAATACAGCTAAAACAAGCCTAAGCTGGTTTAGCAGGCAAGTTTTAGAGGGGTTTTGGCCACTTCTTCAGATGGTCAGGCTTAGAGACCAATTGACCAACCAGCTAAACACCAGCTTGGCCAGGTTGAGAGACCAGCTAAGACCAGCCTGAACAGCTTTTTCTTCTTCTTAGCTGAGTCTTTTATTAGTTCTTGGAATGGAATCTTTAATGAAAATATCTGCTAATAGGTATTTTTGGTTCACTTCATGAGTGTACTAGCATATACTCTAGATGACCTCAAATCTAATAAACAAGGCAAAAATACTCTATTTTGATTTGAAACCAGCCTAAGGTGGTTTGGATGAATTGAGGTGGTTCGTTTTCCTAACCTGGACAGCTGTGCTGAGCTGTCTATATCTCCTGTAGAACCATATAGGAAGCCAAATAGACCATCCTGACCATTTTGTCGGCCTTTAAGACCAGCAGATTCACTGTTCTTGTTGTTACTGGTGTCATTTTTAACAGGGATATAAACAGCAGTCTTAGATAATGTTGAAACAAATGTTAGACCCTCATGAACAACATAAATTTGTAAATCAAGCAAGTGACCTTTTGTTCTTTTTTTCTGACCTTATTCCATCACTTGTCTGTGCCCGCTGGCCTTGATCGATAACATCTTTGCATGGAGTTAGCTTAGTACAGCAAAACAGGAGCTCAGAACTGCAGCTTGACTTATTGGTTTGTGTTTGAGATTTGACAGCCTTCATCATTTTAGCTAGAAGTCATGCCGGTTCTCCTGTGTTTGCCTCATGGGCTTGTCGATCTTTTGAAACATGAATTTTGTGCCTGTGCCAAATAGCAAATAGGGCCATGAATCTATTAGCATTCACAAGTCAGTCTAGAATGAGCATGGACACTTTTGCAGTGACCACATTTGAGTGTATTTTAATGGCCATTTAGGCTACTTTATGTAACTACTTTAACTTTGATACTATACTTTTTTTTTACTATACTTTGAGATATTTATGCGGGTGATGGGGATGAGGATGAATTGCCTCTTCACATGACGGAATGCAATTTTCAAATTCACTCTTTTATTTATTTTTTATTTTTTTATAGTAAGTGAACCACTAATAATACAGACCAATGCTTTTTATGTGCCCTTTTTACTAATATTTCCAGTCCAAAATGTCTATTGAATTATTAAACTTGGAAATTATTTTTGAAAGACTGTATATTTACTGTCCAAGCAAATTTCAAAATTTTCATAAATTCAGCCATGGAAAATATATATGTTTTCTAACATCTCTCTATTTATTTTTTTGTATTAATTTATATATATATATATATATATATATATATATATATATATATATATATATATATATATATATATATATATATATATATATATATATATATATATATATATATATATATATATATATATATATATATATATATATATATATATATATATAATTCACAACTATCTCTATACTGACTAAGTACTTTTCTAGTTCTTATACTTTTTATATATTATATATATATATATATATATATATATATATATATATATATATATATATATATATATATATATATATATATATATTATATTTATATATATATTTATATATTATATATATATATATATATATATATATATATATATTTATATATTATATTTATATATATAATTATATATATATATATATATATATATATATATATATATATATATATATATATATATATATATATATTATATTTATATATATATATATATATTCAAAATATATTACAGACAGAAGAATAATAGTTATATTATTTACATTTAACATTGTATTATTTTTTTTATATTGTATTTATTTAATAAGTAAGAACTAACAAAACTATTGCAAGTTATTAGAAGTGCACAATTCGGGGTTCATTTTAATAATCAAAATTTTAAAAATAAACCACAATTATCCCACGATTCTGAACAGACAACTTAAAAATAGCATGTAATTTACTAGAGCCTTTAACAAAATGTTAGTTTCTGCAGTCTATCTTAAAAATTGTATTTAATCTGACTGAAAAAAAACGTGTCAAATGAATGATTCAATAATTCACTCATAATCACTTTCACTTGTCTTAATATTAGATGAATATATTTTGAGTGAATCTATTGAATGACTAATTCAAATGACTGACATTTTTAACAGTAATTTGTTGCACACCTACTGGTGTAATGACATAAACGTAATTTAAAGTGCCATGTTACTTTCAAAAGGTGATGCTCTATAGTAAAAGTTATAAAGAACTTACAAACCCAGTACTTGAGTAATATGAATATTCATAACAGAAGTAACGGCAGAACCACTGCATAAATGTTCACTGTGATCATACTTGTTAAAGGTTTACAAAGTGGAGTCATTGTCCTTTAGGAATGAGATCATGTGGATGTTTGAATCGAGATCACATTCTTTCAACAAATAATCGTGCAGCTCTACAACATATACACCTTCCCTTATACAAATACAACATTTTAATTCTGAAATCTATTATGACCAGATATTCAGTATCACCAGAACCTTTTCACATAACAGTAGAAGCCTAATAAAAGACACACTGCCACTGTCCTTGAGCTCCCCAGTACTCAAAAACTGCATTACGCACCATAAATTGATTCAATAAACGTTGTTTAATGGGGACTCTGAGACTGTCAGCAGGGCAAGCGCTCCATCCCAGTGTCCTCCTTTTACTCTCTCTGTGTATCGTCTCTCTCTCTCTCTTTCTGAAGCGCAGATTGATTCAGCAGGTCATGTCCATGTGCTTTACGTCTCTCTACTGAAGCGTGGTACAATGAGGCCGTAGGAAGCTGGTTAAGTTGTCTATGTAGCCTTTGGTGTCTCTTATCTTCAGAAATATGTAAATGTGTGCCAGTTGTTCAGTATTCAGGGTACTCAAGCATACGGTAATGCAGGGAGAAGAGAGACAGACGTGCAGACAGAGAAAGATAGAAAAAAGAGACAGACATTATTACTTGCTGCCTTCAAATCATGTTGGAATGATTGTATTTATGAGGTGAGCGGTCAGGAAAGACACCAATACATTAGAAATAAGTGTGTGTATCATACCTGGAGAAATATATTCATTAGCATTCACATTCTCGTGGCTATCACAGGAAGTATGGGATTTGTAATCTGCCAAATTTTTATATATATATATATATATATATATATATATATATATATATATATAATTAATTTTTTATAGTAAGCTTATATGTACCTTTATTTTGAAATACCTTTCAGCTGTTTTGATACTGAATATGTAAATGCTAAAACATCTATTGTAATATAATTAAATATTTGCAAATAGTGTGTTGCTTTAAAATAAATCGTTACTTTGTGAATTGTCATTTACAAATTTACAGATTTACAAATTTATTTTTCATTAATTTATTAAAAGTTGTTTTGATTGTAAGTTGTAATTGTGATGGTTGTCTGTATATTGCATTAGTTTGTACACTTTTTTATGTAGTTTTTTATTTATTTTTTATGCTTTTTTATGTACCTGATGCTGGTGAAGAATAGTGATAAAATGGCATAAAATACTTTTACAAAAATTACTGGTTATATAAAATAGTGGCTTATGTCACAAAATTTGCCATCATTTTCTGTGAATAATTTATAAGAAGCATAAAATACATTTAAAGCATAAATTAGTCCCAAAACCATCCGAGCAAAATCAGAATGCAAAAAAATCTCAGCATATTTTGACTTCTCATCTCATAAGTACAAACTTCCAGGAGGGCTTGAAGACAGCAATGGAAAATTGCCTCTTTGAGAGAAAATTAGACAAAAATGCATTTTTATGACAATGAAATGATGACAAATGATTTATATATTTACATCTTCGTGTTTTAACTTTAAGCATGACAGGGAAATTGAATGCTTAAGATAGTGATTTGCACATTTCTGAGCTTTTATATTGAGTAAAACTATATTTTGTCTGTTCAGACTGATAAAATGGCAATATTAGTGCGGTATGGAAATGCTTGAGTGAACTTTAAAGAGGCCATGCCCTTTTTTAAAGTCTTGATTTTTGCAGTCTACTAGAATAGGTTTTCTTAAATGGTCAAAATCATTTTTACATATTACACATTGCTGCAAGAGTAATGTGCTCTGATTGGTCAGCTGACCAGTGTATTGTGATTGGTCAACCGCTTTGAGCAATGACTGTGAGTTTTAACTAGGGCTGCACAATTAATCACAATGAAACCGCATATGATTTGGCAAAGGCTGCGATTATTTTATGCGCAGTTTGTCAGTGCATTTATTAACATTTTGTTGGACAAGAGATCATAAATGCTGGAAAAGATGTTAAACGAGTGTTGCTTTATCAAATAAACGTTACTCAAACTCACAGTGCTTTCGATGGAGCCGCGTTTACACATTGCGATTAATCGTGCAGCCCTAGTTTCAACACACTACTAACACAAATCAACCATTCCATGCCCCTTTTTTGCGCATGCCTTGAGGGATATTGTGACAGGATATTCCCTGAAGAAAACTCAAGACTGGCGTTTCAGGGAATTCACTAACAGTGACACTGATAGACAGAATAACTCATTTTGGAGTGACTTTGTGCATTGTACCTACCTTTGCAGATCTTTTTCATTCTCAAACAGCAACATTACACACTAAAGAAAGTTACAAATGTTGAAAAGTATAATAGGTCCTCTTTAAAGAGATTAATTTTGGTATGTTTTAGCTGACTTTAAGGGCACCCAAGATGTAGGTGTCTTTGTTTCCACAGTAGTTTCACTTTTGATATTTTTAGGTCAAACCGTTCTTGTCTGTCAGTCATATAATGCAGGTCTATGGTCACCACCTCAAAGAGCATGCACAGAGAAAGTACAAATTAAACATGATTTAGTGACTCATAAACGTAAGTACACATTGATGGCCTAAGACTAATAATGAGCGGTTTGTGTGAGAAAACGAACAGTATTTATATCATTTTTTTCTGTGGTTACAAGAGGTAAAAACTATATAAATACTGTTCATTTTCTCAAACAAACCGCTCGTTTCATGTCTTAGACCATCAATGTGTACTTACATTTACAGAGTCATTAAATCATGGTTAATTTGGACTTCTCTGTGCATGCTCTTTGAGGTGGTGACCATAGACCTGCATTATATACTGACAGACAAGAACGGTTTGACCTAAAAATATAAAAATTGAAACTACTGCGGCACCTACATCTTGGATGCCCTTGAGGTAAGCTAAAACATCCCAACAATTCATTTCAAAGTGAACTATCCCTTTAAAGCCACATACAGTACTAGACCTTGTTTTAGTGTGGCCTGACATTGTAACTGGAGTGCTACATGGCTATTAAGCAGATTTAAAATTGCATTACTTCAAAATAGAGCTTTATCAGGTTGCTAATTGCATGAAATAATAATTACTTTTTGTCTTCCTTTATTAGCATATCCGCACGACTGCTTCTGAAGAGCTCTGATTGGTTAGTTCACTACGGCAGGTTGTATTAAGAGACCCCCAAGCCCTCTGGCCACCGCTGTGCTTCGTGCTCAAACAGTTTACAAAAATTAAACAAGGTTTACAGCGTCAACAGAATATGCTAATCCGCAACGATAAAATGCCATTAAGAGCAAGCTGTTATGAGGGATTTAATTTGACATGCGCATGCAAAAGGCAAGGTCCCAAGATCGTTAGTGCTGCTAACTCCCTCATATTTAATTACCGCCTCTATCACAGGGGCTGGTAAAATATGGCCATGATGCGAAATGACCCTTAATTAGATCGGCAAAGACTCTAGACAATTAATCCTTCAGCCCCTCCGTTTGTGTGTGCGTATGTGTGTGTGTTTATTTTGAGTCTTTGCTTAATTAAAACTTGCAGACGCCTGCAATAGAACAGGAAAGGTTCCCGTGAGGGATGACAAACTGATATGATAGACCCTGCCTTCCTACTGCTCTTTATTTTTTTTGCATTTGTGTGCTTGAGTGGCTCACTGGTTGCATCTTTATCCTCAGAGAAGGATAAAACGGACTGGAAAAGCTGTTTCACCAAAAGACTCAGCGCAGTCTTTAGGGGTCAAAGTACCGTATGATTAGAGTGATCACCTCATCAGCGTTCCATGAAGCAATTTCGTAATGAATGTACCATGGATAAACAACTCATTACAGCTCGATTACCAGAATTTCTGTAGTTGATGCAAATAACAGTGCAATTTCACAGTGCAATTCTCAACTCCATTTTTCGATACACTCTCAGAAAAAAAAGTACAAAAGCTGTCACTGGGGCTGTACCTTTTCAAAAGGTAAAATTTGTACCCAATGGCTGCATATTGGTCCCTTAGTGGTACATATTAACACCTAAAATGTACATATTGCCACCTAAATGTACATATTAGCACCTAAAATGTAAATATTGTCACTTACAATGTACATATTGCCACCTAAAATGGACATATTAGCTCATGAAATGGACATAACACCTTAAATATACATATTAGCACCTAAAATGTACATATTAACACCTAAAACATACATATTAGCACCTAAAATGTTCATATTAGCAACTGAAATGTACATGTTAGCACCTAAAATGTACATATTAGCACCTGGACAAAAGTTTATCTTTTGAAAATGTACAGCCCCAGTGACAGCTTTTGTACCTTATTTCTGAAAGCGTAGTACTGTGAAATCAAATATGAATTGAAGCCCATATCTTATTTCATATCTCACAATTGTGACTATTTCTAGTAGTTGTGAGTCTATTTCTACTAGAATCGTACAGTTGTGACTATTTCTAATAACATGGACTTTATTATGTCGCTGCATCCAAAACGCATACTCTCTTGAGTAGGTACTTATTTTGAAGAAGTTATTACTTTGCAATTTTGGCGTGAAAAGAATGATAACATGGATCCATCATGCCTTGTTACCACTGTGCAGGCTGCTGGTGGTGGTGTAATGGTGTTGGGGATGTTTCTTGGCTCACTTTAGGCCCCTTAGTGCCAATTGGGCTTTGCCTACCTGAGCATTATTTCTGACCATGTCCATCCCTTTATGGCCACCATATACCCATCCTCTGATGGCTACTTCCAGCAGGATAATGCACCATGTCACAAAGCTCGAATCATTTCAAATCATTAGTTTGGTGTTCCTAATAATCCTTTAGGTGAGTGTATTATGGATGTGTGTAGTATGACTGTAATCCGGATATACTACATTCCTCGTGTTGTCATTGTCATGTGACCTAACGGCATCAGTTGAGTTGCTTCTGTCATTCATAAATCCTCTCACATTTGCTCATGGAATAGTAAAGTGTCCATCGTATGCACACTTCAAACTCTCGCCGGAAGTACTAGGTCACCTGGGAACTTTTTGCCTACTCTTAATGAGTCACCTTCTGTTTTTCGCCTACTACTGTATAAAGGAGGACAGCATGCAATTTCAGATGCAGCTTGTGTTTCTATTTTTACGATTATTTTGCATTAATTTTTTTACATTTATGGCAGAAAAGGGATTTCATAAAGATATCATACACATAAAACATAATTGAAAAAGATTATAGATAAATATAAATATATTAATCATCAGATGAATATAATCATGAATATAATTAAATATATATATATATATATATATATATATATATATATATTAATGTGCATGCATATCAATATGAATATCAATGTTAACATTAAATATTAGTTAATATAAATTACTTATTCACATGTATGTGAATTAAATGCATGTATTATTGACTTTATATCTCATAATGTGACTATTTCTTAATATGCAGTATTTCAAAATTACCTTTTAATTTTTACGTTCTGATCTGAGGCAGAAACAGGATTTCATCATGAATATATGCTACATGTAATATAAAAAACATGATATTTATATAAATAGATACATTAATATGTATGTAATTTATAAATTATTATGAATATTAATATGTATAAATAATAATGCAAATATGCATATTGACATTAAATGTTAATTATTTTTATATTTATGATACTTGTTACTTATTTAGGGTGCAGCATCCTGGTACCACTTTAGTCATTACTGTGAATAAACTGTATTTTTTTTAACCCAAAAAAAATAACTTAAAGTATTAAGTACAGGTACCTTTAACTCCTTTAACTTAACCAAGCATGAGTTATAAAACACAGCATGCATCATCTAACAACACAAAGACTTACAAGGTCCTTGACTGAGGTAGTAACTCACCCCTGTGCATTCATCCTCGACAATGGGAGACTGTTATTTCTCATGCTCCACATGAAGACACATGTGTAACATGTATGATATATAATGTTTGTGCAGGTGATGGAATATTTCAGGCGGTGCAGTGTTATATATTGTCAGACCTTGAAAGGGATACTGCAGTTCTGGCTCCTGTCAGGAATCCTCTCTTCTCACAGAAGGGTCCTTGAAAAACTTCAAGCTTGGTCTATGTAACACCCATACATTACCCAAGAGGAAGAGGAAGGAGGACAGAGCGACTCAGACAATCCTGTGATCCTCTCTTTAGCTGTACAAAACAAAAATCCCTTCTCATAATCTTGCATTTTTAATCTTGTGATTCTTTAGTAGGCACTAAAATGTTAAACTGGATTAGTGTCTTGAGAGATCGTCTAATTCTGGAGTGAAGTCATGCAGTAACTCAACACTGAGCTCTAAATATTCATATAGTATGCAAATGTGTGCATATTGTATGTGAATTCAGTTGGTTTATTGTGAAAAGACTGATATAGTTGTTGTTGTTTTTAATTATTTATTGATTTTCAGATACTTGTACTTTCGACTCTTTTAACCTGACCTATGCAGAGATGCTGACCACATACTTTTTGAGTGACAACTGCATTTATTGTTGGGAAAACTGGAGTTGCTCCTACGGCAACTATTTTAGAACGATTTTGCAGTCTGAGACAAATTTTACATCCTCAAATATTTATTTTCTGTAAGGACCAAATCTGCAGTCATGCACAGCAATTTTTAAGCTCCCCGTTAACAATGCATCTTTTGTCGAAATGAGTAGAAATCCCACATATGTGAAAACTATTCTCACTTCTGCCCAGCCTTCAACTGACTCCAGACTGTAAGTCTTGCTGTGAAACATTTACATAAAGTTGTTTATTTTTAGTTCTGTAGAGCCTCACACTAAAGTTGTGTTTGCTGGTCGATGTGGATGGTACAATCTCCCATATTAACATGATTTATTATTACACTTACTCCTTAATAATACATTTATTTCCAAAATTGACTTACAAGAAAGTGCATATTAAAAACTATTGAAAAGTCCAGTGTAACTCGAGAGCTGAAGAAAGCTGGCAAATGGTTTTGTTTCCCCTCTGATGGCTAACTTTTAGCCAATGTAGGGTTTTTACTAGGTTTATATAAATGGTTTGAGTAATATTTCAACATAATGTGTCCAAAAACCCTCCAGCCTTAAGTGTGTCTGTTCTGCTCTGTCAGCGTTACAGGTCTTGACATATTCTGTATACAAAAGGTGTTTGAATGTTTTATTCATATGGTTATATATGGATGGTCCCTTGGCGGAATCAAGGAACCGTTTCCACTTTGAGTAAGCGCAGGATAGAGAAGCTGAGTGTTCAAGGCTAAACTTTAGCCTTCTCTTATGAAGTTTTATCTAAAATATAAATGCTTGCCACGTAAGGAAATGTTCATTATAGTTTGTTTGAGAGATCATTTAAGTCAAACAATAAAAAGCATACACGCACACACACAAATGTTGTGGCCGCATTACTGCATCACTCACTCACTCACTGACTCACTCACTTGCACTTGAATCAATCACTGATCTCACTCATCCGTCACTCACTCACTCATTCACTCACTCAATCATCAATCAATCACTTGAATTTACTCACTGACTTCACTCACTCACTGATTACTCACTGACTCACTCACTGACTCACTCACTACACTCAATCACTGACTCGATCTGACTTCACTCACTCACTCACTCTACTCACTCAATCGATCAATCACTGACTCACTCAATCAATCTGACCCACTCACTCATCTCGACTCAACTCATCTGACTCGACTCAATCACTGACTACGCATCACTGACTCGCTCACTCAATCTCACTCACTCTACTGACTAAATCTCACTTCACTTGCTCATCTGACTCATCTCACTCACTCGACTCACTCACTAACTCACTGACTCACTTGCTCACTGACTTCACTCCTCCTCAATGATCTGACTGGCTCACTGACTCACTCACTTCACGTGCACTCACTCAATCACTCGCTCACTCACTCATCACTCTCACTCACTCTCTAACTCACTCACTGATCTATGACTGACTTGGCTCATCTGACTTAACTGACTCACTCTCTAACTCACTCACTGACTCATCTGATCTCAGTCACTGACTCACTCACATCACTGCACTCGGCTTGAGGGAGTCAATGCTGTTTCATATGTTGGTAAACTTATACTCTATTTCCACACTCAGATAATTGATTTATTTTTTTTTTTTGCCCTGAAAACCTCTGAGACGTACCTGAGTGTGTACTTGGCTAAATACAATTTGAAAACAGTCAGTTCTGCCTAAGCTTTGTAAAATAGCAACATATTGAGAAATGTAATTTTCTCGTCTGGCTAAGGCTGCACTCACTCTTTTCTTTCTTTGGTAAGTTTTGACCAAAGGCACCTGATTAAAAAGTGCAGGCTAGAGAGAAATTAGGCGATATTGAACCACTATTCAAATACACTGTACACACACACACAGACACACACACACTGATTAAAAGCTATTCAGAGGAAAAGAGGATAAGTTTAATCAGAGACAAGTCCACTTACTAATTGTGAATGCTGAGCTCTGCAGTGATTGATGAGTTTATTTACTCTTTGACCTCATTCCTTCACGCTCCTCCTCATACTCCCCTCCATCTCCCTCTCCTCATTCTGTCTTTCTGTGTCTCTCTCCCACATCTGAACAACTTTCTTTCCTGTCATTGTGGGTGTTTTTTTCTATCCCACACTCCATTCCATCCTGACTCACACTTAATGAAGCCTGTCTTTACTCTATTCCTTCAAAATTTTGCAACAGTTTCGGGTAACTTTGTCCCACAATATAATACCAAACATTAGATGAGTGGATAATAATCTACAAGTGGTAATAACTTTTGGAAAAATTACAGTGTCTGTATCTCAAGGCTAGTCAGTGATAAGGTAACTTTATGGGAAATATATGTATGTGTGTGTGTGTGTGTGTGTGTGTGTGTGTATATATATATATATATATATATATATATATATATATATATATATATAGGAAATTCTGGAAGTAATGTCTTATGCAATACCCAGGTTTTAAGAGATCAGTTCCTGCCTTCTGTCAGCTGAAAATAAAAAAGTGGAAAAGTTAATTTGCTGTGTTTCCAAGGTTACAGGGTTACTGTGAGCATTATTCAGAGGTAGCAGTCTTCTTGAGTAATGGATGTTGCTGTACAAGTGTGAGACTTTTTATTCAAGGTGTCATTTTTTAAGGATATCCTGAGGGCGAAATAACATTAGAAATAACCAGAGTCTTTGAATAAGTGAACAACACAAAAAATGCAGTAAAAAGTTAAAAGAAATGAGTCGGTAAGTGGAGAAGCTATTTCTTGCTTTTTAGACATTTTCAAAAATCTTAATCATAATCTTCTACTTGTACTTTCTATGAGAAATATTGCCTAACACAATCATTATCGGTTTACATGCAAATATGTATTCTCTATCAGACATTAATTTGTCTTTTTAAGTTGAATCTTAAATCATTGAATAGTAATATTGTTAAAACAAAGAAAAACTCTCAAGTGAGGAAAAACAAACTTAATTTGCCAATTTTTTTTAGTCAAGACGATTATCTGAAAAGCAGAGAACTTTTGTAGGCATTGCATGACAAATACATATTAGTCGTACTTTGTCTCATTTCTCTTGGAAAATTATTAAGCTCTTAAAGGTAATTATCTTTGCAATATGTTCTGTTACTGCTGTTTGAGAAGATGTCTTGCTGTAAATTAAGTTTTAGACTTTTTATTGAGCGAAAATGTTTGCCATGCGAGTTAAAGAATTATGAAGAGTTCCAATTGCAAAAAGCCTACTTTAAATGCCATTTGTAAAATTTCGTTCTAAAATGACAGTCTTATCGAGCTTGTATATTTAAGTTCAGTAATTTCACTTAAATGCCAATTAATCAGGTAATCTTCATTGCCATTTAAGTGAAATTTACTCAACTAGATGTGCAAGCTTGATAAAAATGATAATTTCGAAGGAGTTTCAAATGGCACTTGCTGAGGCTTTTGCATTACTGAACTCTTCAGTACTGTAAACTTAATTACTAGTTCTTGAGTCCAAGAACATCTGTCTTTAAGGCAAGTCTTATGCTTTTCATTAAGTTGAACAATGGAAATACTGAAATAATCAATGCATTTTTGCTGAATTGAATCTGAGCCTTACACTCTGTGCTTTCTCTCTTCTCAGAAAGAACTTGTTTAAGTGGAGGAAACGTTATCTTCTCACAATTTTCTTTAGTGTCACATCTGCTTTGCCTTTAAATATTTTAGCTTTATATGTTTTTTGGTTGGCTTGATATATTTGAATTTGATATAGCTCACTTAGCGGATTACGGTTTATACGGGCCGCTTGACTCCAATTGATAAAGCTAATGCCATACCACTTCTGTTCTCGCTCCACAAATGATAGGCCCACCAGTGTTTTCAGCTGGGCTGGTCTTGGCTCTGTTGACCCAGTGCCACTTTTATTTCCTGGCGTTAGTGAGGGCTTGACTGGGCGTAGGAGGCCGATTGCCGAGACAGAGAGTGATCTTCAGCCTGTGCCCAGGCTGGCAGTGAGTGGCCAAATTTGGAAGCCTGACTGCAGGTTTGCAGTGAAATTTATGTTCCCTGTGTAGCTGGGACCAAATTTGGAAGCGAAGGGGCGGAGTGTAAAAGGAATGGGGTTGTGGGCTCGAACCGCTACCTGATGGTGGTGTGAGCCGTTTGGGATTCACAGATGAATCCTGTTTTATTTGTCGCAGGGAATACGTGTGTCATGCCCCCAACTGTGCTACCACTATCACAATGCCCAGTTATTGCAACAGCCACAGTAGATTTGCACCAACTGGAATGCGTATAATGGGAACATTTCACATGCGCAGTGTAAATGTGTTTGTGTAAGAAGTGTTTTATATTTATTTAAAATAAATGTAAGAACGAATCAGACAGAGATGATCCTTTCGAACTGACTGAGAAGCAAAACTCCAGTGGAGAGCCCAAATCAACAACCCAGGACCATAAATAAGTGACCTGTCCAGTCTGAGCTACTGTGAAACTAACTCCTACACAGCTTCAAAACAAAGAGCGCTTGTAAGAGATTAACTTAAATGTCAATATGCTGGCCATATTTAGAAGGACTGATTGGTTTGCAGATGGCATCTTGAGTCTAATGAGGGAACTCACTAGAGATCCGAAACAGACCTTCTTCCTGAAGACCCTCTGTTTGACCTCTCTCTTAAAATCCTCTCTGAAACCACTGCCTTCCGCATATACTGAATGCTTCAATGGTAACCTCCAAACAATGTCTAGACTTCGGACCTAGAGCATTTGGGCGCATAGGTTCTACATTCATGTCTGCAACACCCACACGTTTGGCTGTCAACTACTGTGATGTTGACAGTGAATCACCTGCATTGTCGTACTTTTTTAATAATGATGTATTGGTTAATCGTAAGCATGAGTGTTTGTGATATTCGAGCGTGAATGATTTTTAATTTATTGAATTATGGTATGAATCAAATCCATGTCAAATGTCTTGTCAAAATCATACACTGCTAAGCAGAAATTTAAGGGACCATGTGACTAATCAGATAACATGTAATTTATGTGAGAGGAGAGGCAGTCACGCCCCCTGAACCAAAAACCACACCCTATTGGTAGGAACTCCTCAAAGGGGACAAACAAAGCATTCATGAGAATGCAAGATAAGATCCGATCAGATGGAAATGGGTTAAGGATGGTTTACAGAGAGTATTCACTTAAAAAATGTAAAAAAACTTTGCTGATAATTTACTGACCCATGTCATCCAAGATGTTCATGCCTTTCTTTCTTCAGTTGAAAAAAAAAAGAATTAAGGTTTTTGATGAAAACATTCCAGGGATTTTTCTCACATAATGGACTTCCACTGGGTACCCAACGGTTCAGGGTTTCAAAAAAAGTTTCATGCAAGGGGAATCTGTCAAAGGGCTTTAAACAACACCAGACGACTGAATCAGGGTCTTGTCTGGTGAAACGATCGATTACTTCAATCGAGTGGAGTGATTTTGTAAGCTCGAAATCAGACGTTCGTGACTTGTCCTGTTGGAACTCAGTTCATCGGAATGAAACACTCTTTTTTCGAGTGCAATTTGTTCGGTTTGTTGCGTTGAATGAACCAAATAACTTCGTAAAGGGAGTTGTTAGCCGTTGATGATAAGCACCGACTGAACAACCGGAGAGTCCCCGAACCCGCATCGCAGAACTGGCAGCAAGGCCAGCATTTGTGCTTATGAAACTTTCAACTTTGTTGTTTATTTTTAAATGACAGATGAGCTCGCTTTGATAGAGCCCTTGTAGTTCGTCACTGAAGTGATCGTTTAAAGCACTCTGAAAGAGTTTTGCAGTTTGCACTGAAACTGTTTTTGGACCTTGAACGTTTCGTTCAAATGAAGTCCATTTGTAATGAGAACAAACCCTGGATGTTTTCATCAGAAAGCACTTAATTACTTTTTCGACTGGAAAAGAAAAAGGAACATGACTCGTGAACGAGCGTGGGTGAGGTGTCAGTGGGCAGAAGGGTGAGAAATATTGCAGCAGAACTGCTTGGCTCCCCAGATGTGCGCTCCAGAAAGGCCTCCAGGCAATGGGCGATCCTGGGAAATCCCTTTGAGCAAAAGACAAGAACAGAAGCGATGAACAACTCCAGATCATCCTAGCAGAACTAGGTGCATTGATTTAATTTTAATATGGTGAGCCACAATGCTCTACGAAACGGTATAAGGGTTAAATGAATGATTGATGGTTCATTCAGGTTCGGTCTTATGAAAGTGCATGCTGCTGGAGACTTGGGAATATCATCGTTTCACTCTCTTAAAACTCATTATTTTCTTCTCCATCACTTTCTTTCTTATCCAGCTAGCTCGTGTGAATGCTGTGGGATGTCTACAGATGTTAGTTGCATGTTGGAATAATGAATAAATTCTTGTATGTATTTTAAAGAGGAGAGTGTTCTTTGTGTTATGTGCTTATGGATTTTTTAATGTTTTAAACTGCTGATCTTGTTACCGATGCTCATACAATAGTGTTCATAGGTTGGATATTAATATCTGCTACAGGAGTTGATACTACCAGTTCTAAGTTAACTGAGTTGCTGAAATGGTACATTATTCCAGGCTGTACACACACTACTTACATTCTACAGGATAATGGTATGCGCAAAAATTAAATTTCCTTTTTCTGTGCCAAGGCATTTTGTGTATGGCTTAATAGTTGTCAGAGCTAGAGCAATAAAGGATTTTGAAGGCCGATAACAATTACGATCATATTATATTGACTGATTGTTTTAACCTTTATTTTTTAATTTTTTTTCAGAAACGCACAGACAAAACATTAACAGATTTTCCTAACATTAGTTATTTGTAAACTATTTGAGTTTTTACTTAAAATAATGTGATAATGCATTTAAAAAAGGGAACTTGTTTCTTTTACTGTTCACAACAGAAACAGAGGAAACATCAAAATATATTAAAGTTCTGATAAATAAAAATCATAAGGTAGTCCCTACATTGCCTTATAAGCAGTGTTGGGGAATACGTTGACTACAGAGTAGCGTAGCTACTAACTTAACTACATTTTCAGTAGCTTGGCAGTAGCTCAGTTGCTTTTTAAACAGTGTAGCTTTTCCAGTAGCTAACTACTTTTTGCAGCAAGTAGCGGTGTAGCGCGAGCAAAAGCTACATTGCTACATTGTAAACCTGCGCGAATCAGCGCGATACAAGGATATTCTTCTTCTTGTTAGATTACAAACTCATTTTTTGCCATTACCGCCACCTGTTGTTTAATCACGCATCTTGCGGCTAACGGGTTCACTGACGTACAGAAGTGGGTTGACACACCCATATTATGATTATATAGCAAGACGTGTACAGCAGATTTGGAGGATGGAGAAACAACTAACGTTAATTACCCATGGCCTTATTTGTCCAAGTTCAATCAGTATTTTTGAGAAAATGTTCTACATGCAATTTACGTTGGATGTATATTTCATTCTTGCAATGTTGTAGGCTATTTGTTGCACTTTTGACAAACAGTCAGAGATATTTAGTGTTGTGTGTAGTAAACAATACTCTTTGAAATCGTAATTGCATTGCCTTGTTTTAAACACTAAATATTTTTACTTAAAACATTCCTCAGACACTTATTCAGTTATTTATAATATACGTTGTTCAAAAAGCAAAAGTCAGTTTCAATGTAGCTAGCTACTTTTTGATTGTAACTGTGTAGTGTAGCTAACTACTTTTCTAAATGGGTAGCTTGACTGTAGTTGAACTACTTTAACTTTACAGAGTAGCTTGTAGCTTGTCGAAAAACTACGGTTTCAGAGTACACTTCCCCAACCTGGTATCGGCAGGTGGAGAAATGTGTGGCACGATCTATACACGAGTGTTGCCAACAGGCACGGTATGAGGTGCCCTCTGGTGGACATAACGATACGAGCTCCAACACTCAAGTGACATGGTCTGCAAACGTGTCTTGTTTCATTTTGAAATATTCATTTATCAGCCATTATAACTGCCGATCCCCGTAGTCATTAGAAAATGTCCTGGCTGTCGGCCTGCCGATAAATCGGAGTATCAGCTTTGCATGCGTGTTGTTTTCCAGATTGGGCAACCATATCAAATGAGCCCTACTGCGTCCATACCCACCTGCCCCAGTAGGTGCTATTATGCTACTGGCTGAGATCGGGTTCAGAAGGGGAACTTAATGGCTCGGAGCAGAAGGTGGAAAATCAAAGCTAATGGCTGGGACGTGGGGACAAGTGAGGAAAATGACAACAGTTTGAGAGAACCTCTGCCTGGAAAGAGATACTGTCCGTCTGAGTATATCTGGCAATATTTTGGCTTCAGATGAGAGAAAAGTGTACTGTGTAAGGAGCCGATCACATATGGCGTCTAAAGACGTCGGGAAGCACCAGCCGCACCGCTATCTGTCCTTGCCCACAAGCACTTGCGTGTGCTCGATTCTTCTGTTGTTCAAATCATGAACTGCGTTGAGCGCTTTCCATGATCGACGAATAAGTATAGGCAAAGGATTCATCGATTTATTCACCTTTGTGTTAGGCTTGAATACTTCTGGGTATATTGATGAATGAGAAATAAAAACCCCGCCCTGCTTCAGCGCTTGAGCTTCTTTTGAAATGTCTTTGTTCCCGAAAGGCCGAACTGCGTCACTGCAGTTTGCAGTCACTGACTGCGTCGAGCAATACCATAATAACCCCTGCCGCAGCCATCAGCAAACCGCTCACCCACACGACGCCAAACACGCTGTCTGCCATCTGCCCTGTACAGTGAAAACCGGGTTCAGTCCGTGAAGGGACACCTCTCCAAAGTGCCAGATGCCATCGGAATGTGAGCATTTGCCCACTCAAGTCAGATTTGAATAGGGACTCCAGTGCGGTCGAGAGCCGCAGATGAGACGGAATGGGCATCCCAGTATGAGCTTCTCGATCGGTATCTATGGACAGTTTGTGCAGGAAAAGTCTTTGGCTCTGCAACCGATTGTTGCAGCAGCTGTCCGGGTGGCTGGTCTCAGACGATCTCTAGAGAGGTGAAGATGCTGGAATGTGGAGGGTCCTGGGCTGGTGTGGTTACTGCAAATTCTTTCTGAAACTCCTTTGAAGGACGATGTTGAGGTGAAGATGCTGGATGTGGAGGTCCTGGGCTGCTGTAGTTACTGCCAATCTCTGGAATTCCTTTGAAGACGCTTATGTTAAGAGAAATGAACATCAGCGGCAGCTCCGTATTACAGCAGCACTCTTGCTTAAGCTTAAATTGCTTTATTTTTATTCTGATTGAGGTGGCAGAGATTGAGGGTTGTTTTTTGGGAGGTGATGTAAAATAATCGGTGCAGATTCACTGTGGTTGCAAGTGATTTTGTTTATGGGCATCTAACATAAAGTCTCATTAACTTGTCTTCTGATTGGAGAGGTTCTAGCCCGAGTGTGAGCTCTGACCGTTCAGCTAATTACTGACTGCTAGCCTGAGTGCTCTGTTTACTGACAGAAACGGACAGTTCACTCTCGCAGACGACCTGGCTGTGCAATCAGTCCAGCTTTACTTTAATTATGAATTAATTTCAGCGTCACTGTTTGTATTACCGGCCACAGTTTGCACATTCTTTGGCCTCAAACAGTCAAATAACCCAGGGAATGAGTTTCACAGACCTTCGTGGAATGGTGTGATTGAAGTGTCTGATATCTTTTTTGCCATTTTTTCTAATATCCACAAACTGGGCTGCTAAGAACAATACTATACAATTGTATATAATACATTCTTATCAGATTATAACTTCCATAATCAATGTCTGGGATCTTGTTTGTGTGTCTAACATATTTGAAGTGTTTAATTTGTGTTGAGCTAGATATTCATAGCTACTCAATATGCCTTGAACGATCATTAGACCAGCTGAGCTTTGATTTAAAATGCCACATACAGTATTCAGATTAAATGAATAAAATGTCTCTCTTATTTAAACTGCTCTTTTCTTTAGTCTACAGAATTGAGGCCAGAGGATAATTTGGTTGCTCAAACATTATCTCAGAATGTTTCTCCTAAAAGTTCTTTAGAAATAAAAACACACATCAATAAGATCATTACTCTCAGAAGTATTTGATTAGAAACATTTGAGTTATATCGATATGTTTGTTAATGTTATGTCCTGTTATGCTTTTCTGTTTCAACTTTCTTTAACATGTAATGTTGCTGTTTGAGGTCAAAACGTCTGCAAAGTTACAACCAACGCATTCTCATCCCAAGGCGCCATATTTTGACACTTTTGCAAAAGCGTAAATATCCAGCGCACATGGCACCAGAATGAGACGGTTAAGTTTTAGGTATGGGGTAGGGGTAGGGTTAGACCACTGAGAGGCAGCCTTCTGCCCTATTTATTTTTACGTCTCATTTGGCGCTAAAGGGTGCCATGTGCGTTGGATATTTGCACTTTTGCAAAAGTGTCAAAATATGGCGCTTGGGATGAGAACGGGTTCTTACAGCGTATATCAGTGCGCACCGTTTCTGAACTCCCTGAAACGCCTCTATTGTTAGTCTTGAGTTTACAGATTGCCACATCGAAAGGGGTGTGGGCTGGTTTAGTTTGACCAATCACAACACACTGGTCCAGCCCACCAATCAGAGCACACTGCACTTTTTGGAAAGGGGGGCTTCATAGAGACAGTTCACTTAACAGGGGTGCGATTTCCCGAAAGCATCGTTAGCCAACTATGATTCGCAAGTTCCGTCGTAATCAGCATTGATCAGCGACTCCAGTGTTTCCCGAAACCATTGTTTCAGCGAACATTCACAAACAGCACTCGCAAACTTATGTGGTTTGAACGAACAGCTCTCGACCTGTGGTTAAAAGCATCGTTTCTATATTGCATGGCATTTGGATGCAATAAATCCTTATATTGAGCATAATAAGCAAGCTGACATTCAGTACAACCAGGTGCCTTTTATTCAGAATACATACAAATGTAATTTACTTCAAGTTACGTGTTTGAAGAGTGCGCATGTGCGAACGTGCATACTATGTAAGAGCGAGCCAAATATTGAGTCTGGTAATAAAGCAAAACAACTTAGATCAATTAGAACTAGTCCATATGACATGTTTGTAATTTATATAAAACAAATCTAGCGTTAATTGGATCTCAAACAGTTTCATTAAAAGTTGGATTACTCCACCACGTGCTAAAACCAACGTGGTTGAAACAATACTTTGCGACAGTGGGTTTGGGAAACAGTCGTGACTAGCTAGTTGATTTCTCCAACAATGCATCGTACTATGGTAGTGAAGCAGTGAACTATGTCGATTGTACGGGAAATGCACCCAGAGCGTTACTGACAGACTGCATAGAGAGGTGCTGCAACAATGTATGAAAATATGTTTTATTTGAACATTTAAGCATGAAAACCTATTCAGACCCCAATATCAAGAATATATATATATTGAAATGTATCTTTACCAACATCACAATCCTTTAATCCCAACCTATTTTACTTGGTAATGTGACATATTTCTGAGTGAAACAAGATAATCAGGGAGATTAATAGTGTAGGTGTTAGCGTAGATACATGAAAGAGTGGATGTTTCAATATAAGAATGAATCCAAATCTGAATGCAAGTTTGCTATACCAGTGCCTAAAAATGTGGCTCCTAGTTTACATAATCCATACATCTCTGCAAATGTGCACTGATGAGGCACGATAAGATTAGTAGTGTTTATTAAAAAAAGTAAACAGCATCAATGTTGAATTCCTAGGGACTACAAATGCTTGCGATGGCTTGGGGATTAAATTTGTTTGCTTTAGTCTGTGCTTGAGTCATTAAACTGAGCTTGAGTGGATCACAATCTAACATTTATTGGATAGTGACAATAAAACACTCAGGAGAACCAAGGCTTTCGAGTGCTTTGAGATGTTCTGTCGATGTTTTGCCTTATCACAAAACCAATGAGCCTTGAGACACCATGCAATGAGCAGACTACTTGAGTGCAGAGCCGAGACACCAGTGCACAGGTATCCCATGGGTTCACATTATGGCTTCCTGAAACATTACCCGCTCTTGTCATTCTTCACCATGCTTTGGGAATGACAGTATTGTCTTTTGCGGCTTTAAAATGATTATTATTCGATGCATATTTGAGGCATGCAGACAGACATCATCCCAGCCATGTACCGGATTGTTTTCACAGCTGGTCACACATGAAACACATGCACTAAGGCCCTGTTTACATGTGAATGCTCAGAGGTAAGAAAATTTAAACAATATTTTCTGGATGCACCTTTCGTTTACATGGCGACGGCGTTTTTGGAGCTTAAAAACACAAAAAGTGAAACCACCCTCCAGAGTGGAAATCTTAAAAATGCTCCACCGTTGCGTTCCCATAAAGGGTAGAAACGCAAAAGTCTGCTTGACAGTGAAGGTTGTACCAGAGAATGTCTAATTAAAGAGAACTGGCACTGGCTGGTTACTTCCGGTTTCTGGACTGGCTGCAGATAACACGTCTCTGTCCATGCGAGGAGCTCGCGGGTAGAGTGCAGAATGAATGGGAGTCTATGGGGTTTCACCGCACAGAAATCCTCTTTTCTCAGGATGTAATTTTTTGTCAAGTAATTTGAAAGTTGCATTCAAAAGGGAGGGCTAAGATAATACACAGCTGAAAATTGCATTTTTAAATTCACTTATCTGTTCTAAAAATCCATTCAAAAATGTGATGACATCACACAATAAGCAGAATGCTCACGTGTTCCGGCCAACAACGGCCTAACCTGTAAGAAATCAAAAGGACGTAAGTACTTCATTCGGTAAGTTCATTTGAACTTTTGGCTTGTAATCTTATATTGAACTCGCAGAATCAACAATAAAATCTATGTTGATTTAACGACAAGCAGGAAAAGAGACACATTTAGCCGTTTAGCCCCATGGACTCCCATTCATTCTGCACTCGCACCGTAATCACCTCCAGTGGAATTCTAATGGAACTGCAACCAAGATGATGCACAATGGGGCTAATGGGAAGTGCCCAACGCTCTCCCGTTAGACGGGCTCTGGTTAGCTGGCAGATGCATGGACTTGGGTGTTGTTGTGTGGCAGGGCTTCAGCATTGCCACCTAGCCGCCTGGAGTGCATACTGCATAGAATTTCACACACTTTTGCGTCACCATATGCACGCGAATTTCCCACCCAAAACGTTCGTTTAAACGCAGAATAAAAGTGATAACGCAATGCTACTTTTGCGTTTCTCTTCAGAATTGTTTCTGTGTAAACATAGCCTAAAGGCGTCTTTAACAATACAGTGTCATTACACAACACAACTGAAGTAGCTAATTATATATGTGCATACATAAAAGTAAGACTATTTTGTACAGACTGTTTGGGGATTAAGACTTTACTTTCATGACATTATTAAGCACGTTTCATTATGTGAAAACAACAATGAGATACTGAAGTATTTATACATCAGGGTAATATTTGACAACAGCTTTAATAGTCTTGTTCTGTTAATTTGACTATTGCCTATGTTTGGTTTTATGACGTACAGTTCTTCTCAAGATAACCTATAATCAATAAATATTGTGTTTTAATGTCTTAACTCTGTGCCTTTGATACATCCAATGCCTTTTAGGCATTTGTGCTTTTACTGGGGGTTTTGTGTCACAAAATGTATCTATTATCCTATAAAAGCTTGTTTGGGATCAAATTTGACCTAAGTGAAAAATTACATAAACATAAAAAATAAACTAATTTCTTTAAACAAAAGAAAATAAGATTGAAACAAACCCTCGAAATAAAATGGTTTATTCATCATCCTCATCATCATCATAATCATTGTATTAGCACACAAAAACCAGTAATGATGACAATATTTTTAAACAAATAATGAGAACATAACATCCAGATACATTACGATAGTGCGAGTATAAATAAAAAGTCTATAAATGTGCTAATGTTTTGTATACTTGCCTATGTTTTTGCAGTCTGCAGGGACCACCATGCAGAATTATTTATTGTTTAAGTGTCTTTTATTTGCATGAGCTTTAACCGAGTTTGTAAGCAATCACCTAGAGAGCTGTAGATAATCATCCTCCTATCAATTAAGGACGTTTTTTTTTGTTTTTTCTTTGTCATCTCCCCTCCTCTCCCTCTCTCTCTCTCTCTCTCTCTCTCTCTCTCTCTCTCTCTCTCTCGACATTGCAGTAGGGCAGGATCTCACATCAACACTAGATGATCTGAGATTTCACATCTCAGAGGATGATCCTTCAGTTCAGCAGTTGAAGTCTTTCAAGACTGTTCTTTTTTTCTGTTTGCTAAATGCAAATACATTATTCATCATCCAACATCCTCCTTTTCTCCTTTTCAAGTCACTTTAAAGGTGATGTGTATGATGTTTTGATGTTAAATTATTTATCCTGTCACAGTTTAATGTGCAGGGATGATTATAAGCTGTGTAAGCCGTTCATAGGTCGACTTCCTCGAAGGATATGTATTCACCTTGTAACCACTTATTAATTCCCCATCAAACAATACCATTATTGCTTCTGGCAAATGATTTTTGCAAATCATTCTGTTCTGCAAGGAACTACAGTGTAAGGTCTAAAAAGTTTTCTAGCTTAAGGGTTTATTGGAGTATTTTGTGCTTAATGAGCCCTGATTATTGAATATATTGCAATGTATTGATTCACATTCAGTAGTTACACACCAACGTTTGTCTGTCTCTCATTTTCAGCTGCATTCAGAATTCAGACAAAGGCGATGGTTTGTCAGGTACATCCTTAGTGGTGAAGGAGCAGGGAGCATCTTCATCATCAATCGAGGTAATGGTAGACATCCATTGCAACCAAGAGTCCTGGACCGGGAAAAAAAATCACATTATGTTCTTCATGACACAAGCCATCGACTTGCAACAAACAATAAAACCTCTTGGAGCCAGAGTCAGAGTTCATCATAAAAGTTCAGGATATTAACGACAACGCTCCCAAATTCCCAGACGGACCCTTCCGTCACATCTGTGCCTGAGATGTCGGAAATAGGTGAGTTCCTTGTTTTTTTCTTCTTCTTTTTCTTCTTTCTAACTTTATACCTGATGGTCTTTTATGAAAATTAGTTGCAGTCATTTTGATAAACTTACTCATAACACGTATATTTTTCTAATTTTCCAGTTAAAATCTTTAAAACAAGATAAATTTATGTAGGAAGTACTTAGGACTTGTTTTAATATAAAGAAATATTTAATACAGTGTATTTTGTCTTCTGCTCTGGCAAATTTTGTCACTTATTTTACAAATAAACAAGTTAATCAAGTGAAAAAATTTACCAGTAAGTCAAAATACAATATATTCAAGATACAATTCACTGAAATCAAGTCATAGTATCTTAGTGTTGCTTCTAAGTAAAATGATCTTGTTTTAGAATTTTTTATGTTTTAACTGAAAATCAAGGAAAGCAGACTAATTAAACTCATTAAAGGAATACTTCAGGGTTGAGCATTAAGCTTCGTATTAGGAGAAAACCTGTAGTATTTTCCAAATTACCTTGATTTCCTCCCTCATATCCCCCTGAGACGAGAGATTTCTGATATTTTTTTCTGATGGAAATATCATTCAATGAC
>JAQIUQ010001922.1:162500-172500 GCA_030378365.1 Hybognathus amarus | reverse complement strand
ACAATGAAGGCGATTAATTTAATCTCCAGAAACTCAAAATAGTTTGTTATCTGAACTACTTAAATTAAGTTGATTTGACAAAACAATGATCTGTGATCACAAATCATGAAAATATTTTATACAGTATATATATACAGTATATATAAACTGTAAAAAATATTTTCAAGATTTGTTATCACAACAACTATTTTCACAACTATTTTTTTCATTTGTCAAATCAACTTAAAATAATATATTTAGTTCAGATAACTTATTGTTTTGAGTTTCTGATGATTAAATCAATCCCATTCATTGTATTAACTCACTTTTTCCAGTACAAACAACTTAAAATTTGAAGACAACTGGGTTACTTATATTTTTAAGATAAACCAACAATATTTTTTTACAGTATGTATGTATGCATGTATGTATGTATGTATATATATATAAATGTGTGTGTGTGTGCGTGTGTGCTGCTGTGCCGTGTGTGCGTGTGTGTGTGTCAAGTTTACTGTAATGTATTGTAGGCATTATGAGTTTTTTGTATGATTGTGTTTCATACAGTTTGATGGATGCAGTGCAGTTTATTTACGAGTTTCACCGTTGAAATGCCGATGTTATGTGTATTAAGTGGTTTTAGACATAATTCGCATTCATTAAGCAGTGAATTTCATATACTTACCAAGGCAGGAAGTGTTTTTCTTTGTTTTCTTTCTAGCATTAATGCAACATAATAGATAGCTGAAGATGAAAATTAGTTTTGCAAATTGTTTATCCGTGTATCTCTACTTGTTGTATTTCCTGCCTTTGAGAAACACTTCTCCTGTAAGCTCACTTCCAACCCACACACAGTATGTCACTGTTGATTTTTTAAAAATGCTTATATTATAAATCAAATATATGTTGTAATATGTACAGCGATGTCAATGTTGCACACGCTTCTCACGCTCAGTGTTATTTTGGATCTCTTTGAGAGTCTTGAAAACTATATTCCTGGTTTGCATGTACGAATGAAATATGTCTCTTTATTTTGGCAGTGTGCAAGACTTCTTGGTGGAGATTATGGCCTGTGGGTTTAGAAAGCTTTGTTTATTGTTTATTTACGTCCCAATTGGCTGTTGCCGTAGCAACTGAAGCCCATACAATGATCTGTGGTATCGTAAGATTTGAAGACCAGCTGCAATCAATGTTGAAGGAGTCTATTATTGCCTGGCTGTTGTCCATTACTGTTGGCGATTCATGCGCAGAGTGGGTTCAGAATCCCAATTATAGATGTCTTAGAGAACACTGTGCTGTTATGTTAGAGCTGCACTGTCCACTTTACCATCGCAGATTAGTTTTATCTCTGAGGTGATGCTCTGCTTTTATAGAATATCAGTCTCATGATCATCTGATTGATTTTGTTCAAATATTTGAAAACCAGATGAATCTGGTCAACTGGCTTTGGGTTTTGATTTGAGTAAAAGGGATAGTTCACTTTGTAATTAATGTTTTAATGTTTTAGCTTACCTCAAGGGCATCCAAGATGTAGGTGTCTTTGTTTCCGCAGTAGTTTCAATTTTGGTATTTTTAAGGTTAAACCGTTCTTGTCTGTCAGTCATATAATGCAGGTTTATGGTCACCACCTCAAAGAGCATGCACAGAGAAGTCCAAATTAAACATGATTTAATGACTCGTAAATGTAAGTACACATTTATGGCCTAAGACACTGAAACGAGCAGTTTATGTGAGAAACTAACAGTATTTATATCGTTTTTACCTCTTGTAATCACAGCCACGTCCAAGTGATCTGAAAAAAACCCAAAAAAACAGTTAATATCTCTGTTTTATATTTTATATATGATTAATCGATTTGACAGCTCTAATATATATATATATATATATATATATATATATATATATATATATATATATATATATATTAGATATATATATATATATATATATATATATATTTAGATATATATATATATTTAGATATATATATATTTATATATATATATATATATTTATATATTTAATGATCAAAATATTTTGCTCTATGTATATTTTTATACTTGGAAACTAGGCAAGAATAATAGTTTTCTTATTTTTGTAAAAATATATTTTTTTAGTCTACGCATATTCAAGGGCACATGTACCACAGACGGTTAATTAACTCATCTCCACATATCCACTGTGGGATTTCATTTCTGTATTTTTGTTTTGGTAAACATGTTTATTTCGATTGTATCTTAGTAAACAAAACATTCACATTGGGATTAGGGCTGAAAATGTATCCATTGGGATATAAACTCTTTGCTATCAGACCTACCTGGTTTATAAAATGCATCGCCCTTGGAAATATAAGACTAACCAGATAATCCAAAGTTGTCCACCAGCACAGCATCACCTCGACTGACTTTTGTAGCTGTAGGAACACATGCTCAGTCGATTGATATTGATGAGATACATGGTGAAGAGATGCTGAGGTAACGAGGATCGACAGAAGAAGAGGGAAATGAATAATTAGTGTTGTTTCCTCTTATTCTGAGGCTGAGTGTTTGGAGGCGTTTATCTGTTGGCATCTTTCAGGAGAATGAGCCCGTCGGGGCAGGAACACTTCTGCCCCCGCGCAGCACTCGTCCTCTGCTGTCAATATTCCCTGTGCGTTTGAGTGTCTGGATCTAATTGTGTGTTGATGGTGTGTCTCTGCCATCTGAATTTATTGACTGGACCTTTCAGCTCTGAGAAACTAGAGGGTCTGATAATGAAGACAGTGTGAGGTTCATAACTGCAAACTTATATATCCTGTTACTTATCATACATATCACACTTTGTTTGTGTCCACTACTACATGGTCATCAGGTTATTAGATAGATAGATGGATGGATGGATGGATGGATGGATACTGTAGATGGATGGATGGATGGATGGATGGATGGATGGATGGACTGGATGGATGGATGGATGGATGGATACTGTAGATGGATGGATGGATGAATGGATACTGTAGATAGATGGATGGATGGATGATGGATGGATGGATGGATGGATAGATGGATGGATAGATACTGTAGATAAATACTGTAGATATATACTGAAGATAGATACTGTAGATAGATGGATGGATGGATGGATGGATGGATGGATGGATGGATGGATGGATGAATGGATGGATACTGTAGATAGATACTGTAGATAGATATGGATGGATGGATGGATGGATGGATGGATGGATGGATGGATACTGTAGATAGATACTGTAGGTAGATATATGGATGGATGGATGGATGGATGGATGGATGGATGGATGGATGGATACTGTAGATGGATGGATGGATGGATGGATGGATGGATGGATGGATGTATACTGTAGTTGGATGGATGGATGGATGGATGGATGGATGGATGGATGGATGGATACTGTAGATGATACTGTGGATGGATGGATGGATGGATATCTGTAGATAGATACTGTGGATTGATGGATGGATGGATGGATGGATGGATGGATGGATGGATGGATGGATGGACTGTAGATAGATACTGTAGATGGATGGATGGATGGATGGATGGATGGATGGATGGATGGATACTGTAGATAGATACTGTGGATTGATGGATGGATGGGATCTCTATCGGATCTACGGATCTACAAACTCCATATAAAAGTGAATTTTGCATCCCATGACCTCTTTAAGACTTGTAAGTGTATCTCGGTTTATGGATTTGTTTATATTTTAACAGGAAAACAAGCCAGACAATTTGCACCAAAGCCAGCAAGCCCAGCATAAACTGGCCTGGAAATGCATGCTGGTGTAAGCTGGTCTTTTTCAGCAATAAAGTGACTGCTGTGCTGAGTGTGTATAGCCATGTATAACAGCAGACGATCTGTATTGACTTATAAAAATATTACCCAGCTTCCCACTTAGCAGCCACTGCTTGCGTTGCAGTTTTACTAATTTATTTTTATGGGTCAAATTTTGATTAGGAGTTTCTAAAAAACCTCAATATCTTTATTAGTGGGGCAGAATTATTACTCCCGTCTCTCTCTCTCACACACACACACACACACACACACACACTGTTCATCTGCTGGCCCTCGGAGACACTCTCATCAGAAAATTCTAGACAAGCTGTTTCAGCAACTTTCCAGCTGCTGGTCGACTCTGATAGAAATGTTTTTACTGAAGCTGAAAGCTGGATACAGTTCAGAGAGAGATGAGTTATCTCATTTTAACCCACTGAAGCTTCAGGATTAGAACCGAAATTACATTTATCTGAAGCGGTTACAGTAATTGCAGCTATCTGGTCTTTATGCTGTTGAACTATGCAGAAACCAGTGAACGTAGTCTCGCTCGTGTGCATTACGCTGAGTGATGACCGTAATTGAAAAGCTTTTGAAAGTCTTTTTGGGAGAACACAGCTTTTCGACTGAGCTCTCACCGCAAGAGAACAATGCAGAAAATCAGTCATGTGGTCAAGTACTTAAAGGGTTAGTTCACCCAAAAATGAAAATTCTGTCAGTAAGTACTCACCCTCATGTTGTTCAACCCCGTAAGACCTTCTTTCATCTTCGGAACACAAATTAAGATATGTTTGATGAAATCTGAGAGCTGGATCACTCCTCCATACAAGTACATAGGCTTGTTGAGGGATTGAAACTTGCCGGCCTCCGAAAAGTTATTAAAGACATCGTTAAAATAGTCCAAGTGACTACAGTGGCTCAATCTTAAGTTTATCAAATGACAAGAATACTTTTTGTGCGCAAAAATACAAACAAAAATAACGACTTTATTTCAACGATTCATTTTCTTCTCTCTGGGCGATCTGTTGTTGTACGTCACACGCATCACACACATAACCAGCGTCGGCCAGTGTTCAGGAAGCTACTCTGAAACTGTAGTTTGACAAGCTGACTCGTACTGTAAGTTAAAGTAGTTAAACTACAGTCAAGAAAGTAGTTAGCTACACTACAAGTTACAATCAAAAAGTAGCTAGCTACATTGAAATACTTTTGCTTTTTTGAACAACGTATATTATAAATAACTGAATAAGTTTCTGAGGAATGTTTTAAGTAAAATATTTAGTGTTTAAAACAAGGCAATGCAATTATGATTTCAAAGAGTATTGTTTTATTACACACAACTCTCAAATATCTCTGACTGTTTGTCAAAAGTGCAAAATTGCAACAAAAAGCCTACAACATTGCAAGAACGAAATATACATCCAACGTAAATTGCATGTAGAACATTTTCTCAAAAATACTGATTGAACTTGGACAAATAAGGCCATGGGTAATTATCGTTAGTTGTTTCTCCATCCTCCAAATCTGCCGTCACGTCTTGCTATATAATCATAATATGGGTGTGTCAACCCACTTCTGTACGTCAGTGAACTGTTAGCCTCAAGATGCGTGATTAAACAACAGGTGGCAGTAATGGCAAAAAATGAGTTTGTAATCGAATATCCTTGCATCGTGCTGATCTATGGTGCTGATTTGCGCAGGCTCGACAATGTAGCTTTTGCTTGCGCTACACCACTACTTGCTGCAAAAAGTAGTTAGCTACTGGAAAAGCTACATTGTTTAAAAAGCAGCTGAGCTACTGCCAAGCTACTGAAAAATGTAGTTAAGTTAGTAGCTACGCTACTTGTAGTTAACTACTCCCCAACACTGGCGTCGGCCAACAGTGAGCCTACGTGTGACTGTTTCACTGACTAGATCCCAAAGAGAAGGAAATTAATAGTTAAAATAAAGTCGTTATTTATGCTTTTGCACACAAAAATTATTCTTGTCGTTCTGATAAAGTTAAGATTGAGCCACTGTAGTCACTTGGACTATCTTAACAATGTCTTTAATAACTTTTCGAGGCCGGCAAGTTTCAATCCCTCAAGAAGCCTATGGACTAGTATGGAGGAGTGATCCAGCTCTCAGATTTAATCAAAAATATATTAATTCATGATCTGAAGATGAACGAAGGTCTTACGGGGTTGGAACAACATGAGGGTGAGTAAGAACTGTCAGAATTTTCATTTTTGGGTGAACTATCCCTTTAAACATCCCTTATGCCCTGTTCAGATTACACGTTTTTTTTGTCTGCTACGATAGTCACTGTGTCAGATTACGCGATTTTGAATATAAAATCTTGTCGTGTCGTGGACAAGACACAATGTCAGACTACACGTTGCTTCCTGACCTGTCATCGCATGCCGTCTTTAACGGCGCGTGATGTCATCAAGAAAGCGAAACTAGCGCGTGACTTCCGGAAATGAACGTAAACAAACAATGGATGAAGCGGTGAGTGTTGTATTAGCTGTCCTGTGTTCAGAAAAACCCGACAATGGACACGTTACTGGATTGCTCGGCATTGCCTTTTCAGCGTGAGAAATACACGGTGTGGCGTGTGAGCGTGTGGACTGGTTGAATTGCGTATGTCTCACGGCCATTGCATGAGACTTGAGAACCCTGCTCGAAGAGGACAGTACGGGCTGTCAATCCTCCAAAGAGAACTTGAGGTAAACTATTGTTTTCTTATATATTTTTACTTTTAGTTTTAACGTTAGCACCATAGTCTCTCTTTCGTTTCGCCATTTTTGAAAGTTGTGTACAGAAAAGATGTGCTCCTATTGGTCAACCTCATACATGTGATGGAAGCGTCGTGAACGACCATTACAAAAATTAAACATGCTAGTCTTTTTGTCGTGATGTCGTGAAGCATCGCAGACGCGACGTAGGTTGTCTCCCACTATGACACACTATACGAGATGATACGATCGAATCTTGCATCCCGCACGCCCGTTGTCGTTTACGAATCCCCATCGACACCCTACGTCAAACGGATCGTGCCAAAATCGGGCTAAAAACGTGTAATCTGAACCAGGCATAAAACAAGAGAAATTTACACGAGGCAAAATTGCATAAGATATTTTTCGTTTTCTTCTGGAAATCGAAATGAAACATATATGGTGTAAGCTTTTAAACAAAATGACTATTTTTGGTTTTGTTTTGTCCAAACTGTATTTTTAAGTATGATACCACACAGAAAAGAAATCTGTTTTATACTAGGATAAAAATACTTGAAAAGAGGGCAAGAGAGAAAGAGATAGACAATTTAACACTGCAAGGAGACTGAAGAGGAATAAAAAATGAAATTCAAGATTCTGCCTCCATAATCCTATTTTACGCTTCAGCCCTCAAGACTGCATTAAATGTTTTGTGGTGTTTGCAGTACGTCAGCACCAGACAATGCAGATGGATGGATTGAACCTGGTGAGCTGTGATGAAAGTGAGCAAGAACAAGTGCAGATGAGAAATGCGACCCGAGCCAGCAGAAGAAATGAGAGATCTACTGTCAGCTGGAGGGGGGAAGACTGCTAGAAAGACAGACTGTAAGCGGATGGCTGAAATGAGCAAAGACAGAGCAGGGAATGAGAGGGCTTAAAAGACACACAGAGAGAGATTACAAAGCACACGACGGCATTTCCAACCTGTCTTTAATCTTTGTTGACTTGGTCTGAGCAGAAACTCTCCTTTTGTGGTTGAGGGACTTATTTTAGGTCGACATGAAGAAAATTGAATGATGTTCAAGGAATAATTTTGGACAGTTTGCTTGTGTTTTGTTTCATTTTATATTTTTGTGCACTACCGGTCAAAAGTTTAAGATCGGATACGATTGTTTATGTTTTTAAAAGAAGTCTCTTCTGCTCACCAAGGCTGTAATTTTTTGATAAAAAATACACAAAAACACAGTAATATTGTGAAATATTATGACAGTTTAAAATGACTTTTTTATGTTAATATATATTAAAATGTAATTTATTCCTCTGAAAAAAGCTGAATTTTCAGCATCATTACTCCAGTCTTCAGTGTCACATGATCCTTCTCAAATCACTCTAATATGATGATTTTATGCTCTAAAAATATGTATGATTATTATCCATGTTGAAAAACAGTTTTTTTACATTTTTATTTCAGGATTCTTTGATGAATAGAAAGTTCATAAGAACAGCTTTTATCTGAAATGGAAAGCTTTTGTTACATTAAACACTACCCTTTAAAAAGTTTGGGGTCAGTAAGAATTTGTATTTTATTTTTGGGGGAAATAAATAAGAAATCAATACTTCTATTCATCAAGGATGAGTAACGTTGATCAAAAGTTACAGTAAAGACATTTATAATGTTAGAAAAGATTCTAATTAAATAAAAGCTGTTCTTTGAACTTTCTATTCATCAAAGAATCCTGAAATAAAAATGTAAAAAACTGTTTTCAACATGGATAATAATCATACATGTTTTTGGAGCATAAAATCATCATATTAGAGTGATTTAAAAAAGTTTCACAACATCACAACATTTTTTCTTTTGTCAAATCAACTTAAATAAGTTATTTAGTTCAGATAACTTATTATTTTGAGTTTCTGATGGTTAAATCAATCTCCTTCATTGTATTAACTCACTTTTTCCAGTTCAATCAACTTAAAATTTTAAGGCAACCAGGTAACTTACTTTTTTAAGTTAAACCAACAATTTTTTTTTACAGTGTGCGACACTGAAGACTGGAGTAATGATACTGAAAATTCAGCTTTTTTTCAGAGGAATAAATTACATTTTAATATATATTAACATAAAAAAGTATTTTTAAATTGTCATAATATTTCACAATATTACTGTGTTTTTTTGTGTATTTTTTATCAAAAAAATGCAGCCTTGGTGAGCAGAAGAGACTTCTTTTAAAAACATAAAAAATCTTACCGATCTTAAACTTTTGACCGGTTGTGTACATTCATTCCACCCTTCAAACACATCCACCAATTCTTTATTCTCTCTCTTTCTGCAGGAACATCAGTTTTTCAAGTCACAGCAACAGACGCAGATGACCCTACGTATGGAAACAGCGCGGGTGGTGTACAGCGTTTTGCACGGACAGCCATATTTCTCCGTCGACCCCAAAACTGGTAAATTCAAGACTTTTATTCATACAGTAGTCTCTGTGAAGGTGAATTAATACAAAGGGCCCTGCCAAATGCCCGGCGCAAAATGACTTTGTACACTGACGCATGTCTCATTCCTATTGTGCACCCGGCTTTTTCCGGTAACACTTTACAATACGGGTGCACTAATAAGCATTAATTCATGCTTAACTAATGCACAGATAATATTGAATTAATGTGGAACAAATGATTATCTAAGCTATTCATTAATGATTACCACATTAGGAACTAATTGAGAGTCTGTAAGGTTAATGTATTAGTCCATACATTAATTGTTATTAATTAAATATGTGATTGTGGAATAAATCCATAATAACTCATTTTTTAACTAATAGTGTTAATTAATATGTTAATTACCAGAATGAGCCAAAGCCTTGTATTTCAACTTGCAGATAATATGACAGGTACACTAATATGCATTAATACATGATTAATTACTTCATTCTTAGTGCAAATTCATGTGAAAATTACTACAATTACTAAATGACTAGTTAATAATGATGTGCCCCAACAAGTAAAGTCATAACATAATGATACCTTTGCAAATCATTAGCTAATGATTAATTAAAGCTGACAACTGGAAGTTGAAGTGCATAGCTTTGACTAATTGTGGTAATTAACACATCAATTTACACTATTAGTTGATAAAATATGTTATTAAGGAATAAATACACAATGACACATTGAATTAATAGCAATTCATGTAGTACTTAATCTATTAATCATATAGACTCTTTTTTAGTTGCTGATGCAGTAATCATTAATTAATGGTTTAGTTCTTCATTAGTTCTACATTAACATATGATTATCTGTGCATTAGTTAAGCATGAATTAATGCATATTAGTGCACCCTTATTGTAAAGTGTTACCCTTTTTCCTCAACAGACGCTCATCGGTAAACTAGGAAATGAACTTGCGCTCCGCTGGGTGGGTCAGCGCAAAAAGGAGGCCATAATAATAACAGTCCGCCATATTAAGGGTATGTTGGATGACGCTTTGATTGGTTAATTTCACGTTACGCCCAAACCACACCTATGAACAATGAGGC
>JAQIUQ010001922.1:95000-157500 GCA_030378365.1 Hybognathus amarus | reverse complement strand
CTGAACACAAATGAAGATGTATTTAATCAAACCAGAGCGATTTATGTCTCTCCATTGACAGTGGACCACTTTAACGCTTTTAAAAAAGCTCAAACGTGCTGCGTAACATGAGAATGAACCTCATTGGTTCTTGCACATCAAGTGAACATGCTTGCGCTTCTGTGTTAAAGGGATAGTTCACTTTGAAATTAGACTTTTTTGTATGATTTTGTTGATTTTTGGTATGTTTAGCTTGAGCTTCTGTGAAATTGTACATCGTGTGCGTTGAAATTGCTCAGATTTCATCAAAAGTATCTTCATTTGTGTTCCGACGATGAACGAAAGTCTTGCGGGTTTGAAACGACTTTTAAAGGGATAGTTCACCTTGAAATTAGACTTTTTTTGTATGATTTTGTTGATTTTTTGGTATGTTTAGCTTACCTCAAGGGCATCCAAGATGTCTTTGTTTTCTGCACAAGTTTCGATTTTGATATTTTTAGGTCAAACCGCTCGTTTCTGTCAAGTCATATAATGCAGGTCTATGGTCACCACCTCAAAGAGCAGAGAAGTCCAAATTAAACATGATTTAGTGACTCGTAAATGTAAGTACACATTGATGGCCTAAGACACGAAACGAGCGGTTTGTGTGAGAAAACGAACTGAATTTATTTTGTTTTTACCTCTTGTAACCACAGCCACAAAGCGCCCATGCTCGCAGATCACTTGGACGTGGCTGTGGTTACATGAGGTAAAAACTAAATAAATACTTGTTAAATAAACCGCTCGTTTTGTGTCTTAGGCCATCTATGTGTACTTACATTTATGAGTCATTAAATCATGTTTAATTTGCACTTATCTGTGCATGCTCTGAGGTGGTGACCATAGACCTCCATTATATGACTGACAGACAAGAACGGTTTGACCTAAAAATATCAAAATTGAAACTACTGCGGAAACAAAGACACCTGCATCTTGAGGTAAGCTAAAACATACCAAAAATGAATTTCAAAGTGAACTATCCCTTTAAGCAGCACAATGTTTTCAACATTGATAAAAATAAGAAATGATTTTTGTGACACTAAAGACTGGAGTAATGGCTGATGAAAATACAGATTTTTTTTTATTACATTTAAAATATATTAAAATAGAAAAGTTATATTACATTTTTATGATTACTGTTTTTACTGTATTTTTGAACACATATATGCAGCTGGTGAGCATAAGAGAAATTCAAAAATGCAATCTGTGCCAATTTGACGCATCATTACAAACAAGCGCTGTTCAAATCACTAACCCTAGCCAAACAATAGGAATAGTGATGTTTTTCTTACCGAGACATGCTAATAATTGTCACTAACCTGACAACTTTGCATCATCCCTGATGATTTATGATTTGAATTCTTGAATTCTGTTGTGTGAAGACACCTCATTATCAGCTAGTAATGCAAGACATTAGGCGTGTTAATAAGTGAGGACGGATCTTCACATTCCCATTTTTCTTGTAAAGAGGTTCCAGGGAGCAATCAGAATTCCCAATTTCAGAGGCCTGGATGATGGGCAAAGCATAGGAACCCTCTCTCTCATACGCACACACATACTTATACACATAAGTAGGCTAATTTCTCTGCTGATCGGGGAGTCTGGAGGGTTTTAGAGTGAGTTTAGAGCTTCTTTGACACAGATCAGGGAGTCTCTAAAAGGAAGGATTAGAGAACTTTCTGTTCTGATCAAATTAGAAAAGCATGCCAGTTTGTCAAAGCTTTCCCAGCCGCTAATGCTATCCAGCATATTACCAACCTCTCCTGAGCTATTTTTACCTCCAGAGAAAAAAACACTTATTTATCACAGACACATTTATCACAATATAATATACAATACAGGAACTCTTTGAATTGGGTGATGCATTTTCTTTTTGAATCTAGGTATAAGGTGCCGTTCACAAAGGGTGGTTTTTGACGTCAACATTAAATCAAAATTGATCTTTTGGCTTTGTGTGCAAAAAAGGGATAGTTCGCCCAAATATCATAATTTACTCATAATTGTGCAGTGTTATATTTATTTATATGCTAGTAAAGTTTTTATTAAGATACAAAATTTGCTTTTATTTTCAATAATGTGTGTGTACTCAAAATTATTAGTTAGCAGTAATGCTGCCCTGGTGTTGTTTCAAACCTGTATGATTTTTGTTCTTTTGGGATAATAAAAGAAGATATTAAATATATAATGAAAGTCAGTGGTGTGACTTTCATTAAAGGGGTCATGAACTGGCTTTTTAAATTTTATTATATTGTTGTCTGAGGTCAACTTCTGACGTTTGTTGGTTTTTGCATTTAAAAACATCAAAATAAATAAGTAATTGGCTATTTTCTACCCTAGTTTTAAGCCTAGCTGAAAAACGCTCAGTTTTTATGGGCGTCTCGCACTGAACACTTGGAAGTAAACGCCCACTGCTGTGAGTGGATAACAGTTTTGCATATTATAATGAGTTTCAACTCACCAGTCGGTGCACTTGGGGAAATTGTTTTGAAAACGTCCAATGTTGCAAAATGGCAACTGGAATGATTCGCCCATACATGCTTGAACCCAGAGTCCGTGTGTTGCACTATTCCTGTCAGATCCAATATAGACGGCACAGCACCGTTCTTTACTCTTAATCGGTCTGAAAATCCAGTGAAATGAAGCGAACAGACGACGATGTTTTCATCAGCTGGAACGTCATTAAAAATAAAGTTTATCCATGCAGTCCTATTGGAATCCAGAGGAAGCTTACAATATTTTGTATCGCTCAGTAGCCCAATCCGGTTTGTCCTCACGAGGTAGACATGTAAGTTATTTAGCTATGCGTGTAATGCGCGAATCAGTGGGCGGGGCTAAACCGGCCGTGTTGAAGTAGGTGTTGATCTTCTCCTGCAGGGGGGGTGTTTTATCCTCTTTGTCGTCATAGTTCCCCGCTCATAGTCATAGTCGTTTGCTGAGCCTGGTGTCAATAAAAGCTTTTATTGCCCTTATAACATGATGACCTCTTAGATGTCAAAAGCTCAAGGAAAATTTGATTTCTCAGTTCATCACCCCTTTAAATGGGGAAAAAAAAACTGAGCCATTTTTCAAAATTTTATATGAAAAGTAAGGGTGTGTTCACACATGTTTGGTTTGATGAAATGAAACTCTGATCTGAATGCTCTGTCAGTGCAGTTCATTTGGATAAGTGTGAACACTGCCAAACAAGTGGACTAAGAGTGCCAGATGAGTCCCGATCCCACTTTCATAAGATCTCTGACGCCATTCGAATGAATTATGAACGCAACAACACGGACCAAAGACATGCAAACGAACCAAAAACAGGATGTGATGTCACAAGATAATCCTAGCCCTGAAAAGGACAGAATACTGTGAATACAGAATATAGATCTGTGTTTGTGTGTGACGGAGGGATTCCTGACGCTTGACTCCTTTACACATTTTATAAGATCTTCACAAGTTCTCGAACATATGTTGGCTACACTCATGGAACAAGTGCATTTAGCCAAGAACACAGTATTGTTTCGGATATTCAGTAAGTTTCCAATCACGAAATATACATAACAAATAAACGTTTAGGTTCGGTATCTTTTGCTCCAGTGATTAAAATGCCCATCCGAACACTAAGTGAGACGTTTTATTTATACATTTGGGTGCGGACCAATTGAACCAAGCGAACTGAACTACAAGTGAACACACAGAGTATATGATAATGTGATTTGTCTTTTTGAGTATCCTGTTTAAACCCATCAGGCTACAGAAGTAAACTGCACAAAGCCCTGTGTGAACAGCCTTAGCGCTCAGACAAGGTCAAAGGTAATTTCCCATAATCCCCTTTGCTCACCTAGTTTTACAGCCTGTGAAAGGCAAGGGAAATAAGACGAAGCGATAGAAGATTACAGACAGAAAGGATGCAGGAGAGACCAGTCAAAGGCTTGAAACGGTTTCGCTCGCTCAGCTAACCCTGGGTCAGACTTGCCACTTGTTCCTCGACGGCTCTGCAGGAATTGGCTTATCCGGTTTCCATAGAGACCTCATGGTTCTTCAGAATGCTGAGGGGTTTGCAATGCTGCTGGTCTAAAGGCTCTGATGGAAGGACGGATGGGGTTTTATTAGGGTTTTCATTTTGGGGGCTTCCCTGAAGCCTTCTTGTACATCCTAATAACAAATACTACACTCTCCCTCATTTACACTAGCCTGTATCACATTTCCTCAAGAGCTCTCACCAATCCCACACAATAAACTTGAGTGATAGCTGCAGAGAGACAGTCCCTCACCCCTGACAAATGATGAAAAGGTCACAACATTAGTCTTTGTGTTGTTTTAATGGAGTGAATGGCTGTGTGCCAGAGACTTGTGTTGCCTTAGGAGCCTAGGTTAAGTAATGCTGCAGCTCGGGTAATATCTCTGCCTAGCCGCTGGGGCTCGAGCGTTGGCAGGCTAGAAATGGAGTTATGGCATTAAAGCAAGAGAAATGGATGGGAGATTCATTTTGGAAAGTTTACAAACCTCCTTTTGTACCATTGTGCTGGGCTTTTGTTTGCTGAGATGCATTCTGGGAAATCTTCCAACCTTCGGTACGCTTGCTGTACTTATTAGGAGATGTTTTGAATGTGTTTATGACATTGTTTTCTTAATGCCTCTTTTCGTTTGTAAATTGTGAGGTCCCACAACAAGGACTGGTGACAGATCCAACAGGGTTGAGGGGTGGAATTGGGATGTGGGAGATTCACAGATGACGAAACATGAATGGAAGAGTGTATTCAACTCTGACAATGCAGCTAAAATATGAGCGCACTACACTGCAAGAGCCAAATTGTGCAGGTGTTCCTAGATAGGGTTATGTTAACTAAATTTAAAACCTTTAAAAACATTTTCATTGAAATAAAATAATTATTAACTGAAATACAATCAAATATATATCTATATAAAAAATTAACTCATGCAGCATTTCAACATTTAAAAAAAAAAACTAAACCAACATAATAAACTATATACATATAAAAAAATAACAAAATAACTAGAAATTAAACTCAAATCATATTGAAAATGGAAAATATTACAAACAACTTCCATAACAATGTATTAACTATTTTCCCTCTACCTTTTTCTTCTTGTAAATATAGCTTAGATCAATGTGAAAGCCATTTTTGATCATTTTAACAAAACGTTTATGGCCCCCGGAATAATTGGTTGAATGGACATCTGAAAACAAGAAATAATACATTTAATAATTAATAAATGATAATAACTCATCATTAATAATCAATAAATTATTATATTTTCATGCATTCTTTTGTATCGTATATTCACTTGAATGTAAGTTTCATTTAAAAAAGTAACATTTTGAACAAATGCTGAGAAAACATGCTTTTGTCAATGACTACCGTCTGGATTGGATTCAGAATGGTGATCATAATATGGATGTAGAGTAAATCACTTCCATCAACACCCCAAAGCTTTACAGTCCAATAGCATTAGGCAGTTTTATATGATGTTTAAGTGTTTGATAATCAAGTTTAAGCAATGTTTCTATGGCTTGTTTCTGCTTCTTTTTCGCCTGTGTTTTTATCTGGAGATTCTGTATTCTTTCAGAAGATGTGTAATAGCGCCCCCTTATCGTAACAGTAAACATGGATTGCCGGAAAATTAATAGTATATCAATGATACTAAAATAACATTGTGCAATCTGGTTTTCTTGCATCGCAACATGTACTCGTAGTGCAGATTTAGTATAATGATTTTCCTTTTCGATCTTTTGATGACATCAAACCATCTTTACTGTAGTGCTGATGAAGAACAGATCAGCATATGATGTGTTTTGGATGCTGATCTCTGGCATGAGATGCTTGTGTATCCATTAGTTAACTTAACCAACCAGACTGCTTCTTCACTAGAAACCAAAAAAAAAACCTTTATCAGATACATCATCTAACTTTTACACAGATTTGTGTCACTCCAAATTCAGAATGCAGGTGATATGGTCTCGTACAAATTAAAAAAAAACTTGTGACATAAAAAGACTAAATGTGTGGATATTGCTCTTTTTAATAAATATAGGAAAGTTTAATTGTGAAACGTTTTAGCCCTAAAACCGTATTCTGGACAAATGTGGGCAAAATAGTTTTGATTTATTTTTAAAAAAAAAATACTTCCCTTGATCTGAGCGGCACTACTTTTCCTAAGTTTGCCTCCTGAACACACTTTTTTTTTTTTTTTTTTACTCAATTCTATTATGTTAAGTGGGTGAAAAAAACCTCCTTAATCTTGTATTTGGGTCAAAAATGGGCACCCATAGAAATGAATGGGAAAAACTGTAATTTAGAGCATTCTAAAATAAGACAAAATAAGACACCAGGTGACGACAAAGTCGCTTCATCTTTAGGTTTTAGCTCTAAGAACTATTTTAATGTAGTTTAAAAAATAAAAAAAATAAAACTACATAGTAATTCATTTACATACAAATAATTTACATAGAAAATATGATACTTTTTGAAGTAAATAAATTCAAAAATACCCCAAAATAAAAAAAAATAAAAAAACATAAATGGATAGACAAAACTTTATCGAAGACAGTGATATAACATTTATAATAAATAAAAATTAGGATCACACCTGTGACCACATTTGTCCACAATTACAGGATTATGGCTATAAAGTGAATACGGTTTGAGGGTAAATTATTTTATTTTCACAAATGAATGGCCTGATTTAGTGTCATCTCTTATGACTTCACTTAGAAACCAGTAAAGTACCCTAGTAATCCACAGCAATGTCCGTGCAACCACCAATTTTCTGAACAATTGACTGTTCTCTCTGGTATTTTTGGAACAGTACGAGATATCCTGGTCTGTTCCTAGAGCATTCTGCAAGCCATTGCCCTGCTCTCACTGTGACAGGTGACAATGGTCAACCTCACTTGCCCTGCATGTTAATATTGTTGCCTCCAGTCACTCGCGCCTTGACCGGCATCTAATGTCGTAACCTGCCCACGGACAGCTAATCCTGAGCCTGTCAACCCAACTCCCTTCACATGAGCACACAACACTGGCGTCGTCATCATCTATTCCTTATTCTAGTTCTTCATTATCATGAGGGAAATGAAACCAAACAAGAATTTAAAAAGGTTTGGGATGATTGTAGTCAATAACGGAGAAAACCGGCGGTTATTTATGGTCTACTCAGAACCACTTTTCAGTGTAATAATGACAAATCAATATTTTCTCTCTGTTTGCACCTCATAAATTAAAGTGAAAAATGAATCAGTCAATTATGGGGATGCAAATGGCGTGCTGAATTCCTGTTTAGAGTCGCTCTGCAGCCTGACTCAAACACCCAGTCTGTTTATTCATGAGTCTGTAATCTGTTCTTTAATGGCTTGTGTGTATTGACTGCGTGTCAGTCGAACCCCTCTATCAGAGAAAGCCGTGGGCTACCTACGCCTATTGTTTTCAAGCAAATATAAAACAGGATTGGATTGTCTGATAACACTTTCATTTTGTAAAGAGCGATTGTTCCTGCCGTTCCTCCTTGACTGAACATCCCTCAACTCTGACACAAATAAAATCTAACATTCTGAAGATATTTTGCCCGTCTGGAGAAGTTTATGTGGGTGTTGGCATGTAATCACAAGAAAATTGCAAAATTGATAATAGTAAGAAATATTTCTTGAGCATCAATTCAGCATATTACAATGATTTCTGAAGGATTATGCGACACTGAAGACTGGCGTATTTCAGATTTACCACAAGAACAATAATTTACATTTTAAGATATGTTCATGTAGAAAATGGTTGTTTTAAATCTGAATAATATTTCACAATATAACAGTTTTTACTGTATTTTTTGATTGATTTAATGCAGCCTTGGTGAAGAATATAAGAGACTTGTTTAAAAAATGTTCAATCTTACCACTCCCAAACTTGTCAACAGTCTATAGTCAGCTATCCTTCCTTCTCTGAGTAATAGCTTTATTTATTTATTTTAGTGCTGTCAAACGATTAAAATATTTAATCGCAGTTGTAATTGTATAAATGGAATATTTAACTTGCGATTAATCGCACACTGTAAAAAATAAACCGTAAAATAATTTTAGGGTAGAAGAAACGGCAGCTGTGGTTGCCAGAACTTTACCGTTAAAAATACGTTAGGAACGTTAATGATTTTACAGACTTAACTTAAAATTTACAGTAAAAAAAAGTATTTTATTTTCTGATAAAATGTGGATTTACCAACTTATTGATGTATTGATATCTGTTTTAGACCATTGTAATACACAGACAACCAACAATAATACACATCAGTGATTAGAGTTACATGAGCAATCACAGCTCATCACAAGTAAATACTTGCATAAAGCAATACTTTCAAAAACTGTACGGTATTTTACTGTTAAATTTCGCACAGTTATTTACCGTGTATAGTACGGAAACTTTCTGTTAACTAATTAACAGTTTTGCACTGCAGCATTTTTACAGTATTTTACCGATTAAAATCACTGTAATTTTTACAGTGCAATTAATCAGCCATTTTTATCTATTCTCTTGATTTCTTCTTCTCACATTATTTTTTCTTATTTTAATGCTCTTATCAACATGGTAAGAGTGGATCGGCTTGCTTTCTATAAATGTTTTTTTTATTTTAATTTTTTTATTGATAACAACATTGACATACACTGTGTTCAATTTCACACTAACATTATCACTTGGAGCAAATAATCTCTCAATGTAACACTGTCCATCAATAAAAGGGTGAGAGAAATACTGACGAGGTTCTGATATTGAGGAGGGGTGGAGAATTCGCATCAGCTGTGTGTGTGTGCTGGCCATCATCAAGTGGTTTTTCAGACTGGGCGTGCTGTGATGATGATAGCTCAGTTCACAATGACGAAACACACAGATCACTTTGGTCAATGGAACCATTTGGCAACTTTTTAAAAGTAAACTTTCCATCCTGAATCTTATTGGCATCCATTTCGGCGCCTCGCGCTCGTCATCCACTCAAAACGTAACTTTAACCAACTATTTGGCCGGCTTGCAAGCCCAAGTGTGTGTGTGCGGCGTGCCTGTTGTTTTGTTTACAGTCTTGTTAGATCCACTTGCGCTTTGGTCGACAAAGCAACTAAACGTCCCTCCTGTTGCAAAAGCATGTGAAAAAAACTAAAGTCTGGTAGGCCAAAAAGACCGTTAATCACGCAATGAAAAATTGACACCGTTAAAATGGTTTGCGTTAACACTGTTAATAACACGTTAAACTGACAGCCCTAATTTATTTATTAAAAAAAGTTATATTATTCTAAAAAAAAAACACATTTCTGATTTGATTTTATCAAACAGGTTGAAGCGTTTTTGAAATACACAAAACATCATAGAATTGGGAATATCCCGGACGAGCCCCCACATCTGTTAGATTGATGTTCATGTAGACTCTCAGCCAGCAGCCTCGAGGCTATTAGTCATCAGCTGAAAACAGGCGTCTCAACCTCTGTGACGTGTGGCAGGAGATCTCAGGAGTCTGATCAAGCAGACACAGATCCAGTGTAATGCTATAACATTCTCAAGTTTATTAAGGAAGAAGGGTCATATCTATACACAAGATAAAGCAGAATCATCCACTGATTCCGTTGCTGTTGTTTTCCCTTTAAAATCGTCTCACTTTCTGGAAGATGATGTCAGTAGGAATGGAAAGTGATGGTGATGACGCAATAACTATATGAAATGATTTACCTCTCATGCCTACCTATAAATATATAAGTTGTGGATTTTCCAGCAATGGCTTTTGTGTGATTTCCATCTGGCTGTGGGTTTGATCATCGCTGCAGACTTCAAGTCAAAGGTGAGAAGGAGAGGGAGATTTGAGTGAGAGAAAGAAAGAAATTGTGAGACACAAAGGAACTGACAGATATTGTGTGAGGCGGTAGTGATTCAGAGACGTGTTTGAACCAGTTTGAGGGTCTTTCATGGTGAGTCAGTGGATTGCCACTGAATTGGTTCCTGGATTTACTTTTGACTTAAATTTCACCTAAATGTTAAGAAAGTATGTACTTCAATAATGAACAATGTAAAAAACATTGGGTCTCATCCACTGATCATGTTTTTACGCACAGGAAAAATGAATTCTTCTAATGACAAATTTTTCATTTAATTCACAACACGTGCGTACGCAGATGAATTTGTTCTCAACCTCTTTTTGAACGTTAATGAATGTGGAGTATTCTGAATGAGCGAATGTGTGTTTGAGATAAGTAATTTGCATGAGATAAGTCATTTGCATAAAACACAGCCAAACCATGTCCATATAAGGGCTTTCCGCAGACCCTTTCCTTTCGTTTCTTTCTACTCTCTGAAACGTGCATACCTCTCTAACGACTCGCTTCTACATGAAAGCACGCGCAGCAAGATCCTTGAGCAATGCCAAGTATGCCAAATTTGCCAACCTCAAAACAACTTCAGATGCAATAAAAAACAGACCCAGATTACAGTCATCTGATTAGCCAGCTGCACAAACTCAAATCTGCATCTTTATGCTGAGAAACCTCACAGCTGGAGCTATAATGCACTTTTACTTACTCTTTTACATCTATATATATGTATAAAATTGAATGTTAACATGTTTACATGTTGTTCGTACATTTAGAATACATATAAGAAAGAAACTTTCTGATGAATTATGATTTGTTCATGAAAATGTTTAGTGAATGAGAGCTGATAACTGTAATATTCTCTTTAGTGGAAGCATCAGTATCAATTCCACTGTGGCATGATGTTGTTTGAGGGCAGCAAACACATTTATGAAATTCCTCATAACATGCAAATAATTTATGTGACTCTGAATGCAAAAACAAAACGTGAGTCATATTTTTTTTTTTTTTTTTTTTGATGGGTGAAAAAAAAAACAGTTCTCTAGAGTAATATGCCTGACCTCTCACTTTCTGCACCAAAATGCCAGAACAACAATTCAAAATGTTTGCCAGCAAGCAGTTACTATTAAAAGGCTTTGTATTGATTTATTTGAAGTCCTTCCTTTTATTATTGACCATTTTTGCCATTGCATATGTATTATGTACAAGATAAAAAAAAATTGTTATACTGAGGTAACATTGATCAGTAAAGCTTAAAATTGTACTGAAATCTCAACTGGTACATAAAAAAATGTGTTGATATTGTGTTGCACAAAACTTTTGCTGCTATTGAAGTGTGATACGGGTAAGGATGGGGACAGGTTTGGTGGTATGAGTAGGTGTAAGGCATAATTATAGATGTAATTACAGAAATTACCAACCGTTGCAAAGGCATGCAGGTTTTTTTGTTTATATTAGTACAATGTAAAAACATACACAATATGTGCATTGTATTCAATCAAATTTTTGAGTATATTTTTAGTTTGTTACTTAATGTCATTCACCATCGTTTTGAGGCTCTCTCAGCATTTAGGCACTGGTACCATTTTAAAATTATCGATTTGGCAATGGTAACAAAAACCCCAAACAATACCCAACCCTATTTAGCAACCACTAAAACACTGCAGTGAAAATATCACCACAGAATCAACAAATCACTCAGTATTCTGTGAGTGCATTTGTCTGTGTATACATGTCATTGTTGAGTTATGTATGATTGTAGACTACGGTTCAGTTCACCCATATTTCAAGGTTTTGATGTCATTTGAATGATAGTGAAAGGTGTACAGAAACTGACCTTGACAGAGAAAAGACCTTCCAGACACAAGAGCGTTTTATTTTAACAAGTGTTACACAATGTCACACTGCACACAGCATTACCTCTGCGTCTAATTCTATTTATACCGTTATATGATTATATATGATTATAACGATTATATGATCATCTGTGTAAGTGAGTTATACATACATGTAAGAAAAATGTTGCACTTTATTAACCCTTGCATTTATGCTATTTATGTGCGTACTTTTTAACCACCATATGTTTGTGTTCATTTTGCAGGTATCATCAGAACAGCCCTGGCAGAAATGGATCGAGAGGCAAGAGAACATTACTCAGTGGTGATTCAAGCCAAAGACATGGCAGGGCAGGTTGGAGGACTGTCGGGCTCCACCACGGTCAACATCACGCTAACTGACATCAACGACAACCCACCAAAGTTCCCTCAGAGTGAGTAATGTTAGCCACTGTGAAAACCAAATACAGTGGCAACATATTGCTGTAGAAGGACATCAGTAGATGTTGGTTCAAAACCTAGTGAGTAACCTAGTAGACTCTTCATGGAGCGCTGGTCATATAATGCAATAAAGCATTAATAAAATCAGATGACTTATATACAGCACTCCAAATCAGTCACTTAAGGTTTTCTAAATCTATATGAATGCAGGGTTAGGGCTTAACCCTCTGAGGGCTAGGGTGTATTTGGGGTCCTTGAGATGCCCTGACATTTGTGCTTTTTTCAGTTGCTTATTTAGTAGAAACAGGGCTACCATAATATATGAGCAACATGTATGTACATGTTTATATTTTTGAGAGGATATTGTTTATGGCTGGTTATTGAAAAGACTAAAAAATGAAAGTTTCTGAAATAAGGCCACAAAACACATACTAAATATGCGTCCACAATACTTTTGACTATGGATGATGTGGCGTTTTTTTCTTCAAAATCATCTGAAAAACATCATATATATATATGTATGTATGTATATATGTATGCATATATATATATTTATATGTGTATATATATATATATATATATATATATGTATATATGTGTGTGTGTGTGTGTATATATATATATATATGTGTGTGTGTGTGTGTGTGTGTGTGTGTATATATATATATATATATATATATATATGTGTGTGTGTGTGAGTGTGTGTGTGTGTGTGTGTGTGTGTGTATATATATATATATATATGTGTGTGTGTGTGTGTGTGTGTGTGTGTGTGTGTGTGTGTGTATATATATATATATATATATATATGTATGTATGTATGTATGTATGAAAGAGTTCAGATGCAAAAGCCTCTAAATGCCATTTGAAATTTTCTTCTAAAATGACCATTTTTATCAAGCTTGTATATTTAAGTTCAGTAATTTCACTTAAATGACAATTAATAGGTAATCTTCATTGCCATTTAAGTTAAATTACTGAACTTTAATATACAAGCTTGATAAAAATGTTCGTTTTAGAAGAAAATTTCAATTGGCACTTATAGGCCCATTTTTAGTCATACCTGGAAACAAATCCTGGTCAAATAGGTTATATGAGCAATTGTGAAGGTTTGTTATTTGAAGGTTTATTATGAAGGTTTATTATAATTGTATATAATATTATTTCAATATAGTTTATAAAAAAATGTGTGTATATATATTTTGAGAGCGTAGGAAGACCGACTGTATTATGTAATGTGGGGTGCTTCATGTGAGTGAGTGGAGCTAGCTCTATTGGTACGTTTTGCTTGTTTCAACACTGATTGGTGGAACTTTCTGTACAGCATCATGGGTAATCCGTTTTTCACCACAAATCCTGCTGTTAAACATGATTATTTTAATACTAAGTTAAAATAATGCAGGCTAACGGCTTCAACAGAAGCAAATGCTATCGATGAACTGCCTCATAGCTCACAGTAAGGCTGTCTTTAAAAGTTTATAAGTTATCATTAAAAATATATTTCTATATCCGGAACCCGACTGTTGCACTCTATGTGACTTAAGATGCAGCCTTTAAAATCTGTAGGCAACTGAGTAGCTTTGAGCTGTTGCTGAATTTCCACTCTTAAACACTTTATTCGGACTGAACTTTCTTAAACAAATCTGTGAGATATTGAAGGACTTCTTGATTATAATGCGTAGATCTTGTCAAAAGAAGTGATGTGGCTTGACCTTGATTTTCTCAGATTATTCATCTTCTATAAATATCCTCATTACGTTTTAAAGTTTAACCATACAGTAGGCTGTTCTAATGCACTTTTCTCTCTCTATATCACAGTATTTTTTTTCTCTAGACATTCACAAGAAAACAGTTTGTTTTCTTATGGGTGTCTTATGGATACTATATAATTAGGTGGAATAGAAGGAAATATACCTAATATACTGTAGATGCAATCTCACTCAGATGACTCATATAAATTGTGCATTGCAGTGCATTTTTTATCATTAATTAGCATGAAGAGAATAGAGACGGGGACACAGTGCTTTATTGTGTAAGCATCCAATTATGAGTCTTAGATCTTGAGTTTTTGTTGTCTTATTTTTATCCTCAGAAACACAGCACAACAGCAGGGTTCTGGAAGTAAAAAAGAACATACCATTAATTTCCTCCCTAGAAACATATGTTTTCAAGGATAATGTATAAGCCATTTAAGACAGACTATGAGTTCCAATTTTAAGCTATAGCACAGTATAATATGACTTTGTAGGAGCCAGAATTCTCTTTAATGAGTCCACCTCATTAAAATCCACCAATCAGAAAAGTTGCTGTTTGGATTAAAGTTTGTAATGTTGTGATTCATCTCAGAGCTTTTGAAAACCCCAAAATACATCTGAAACCATTGCCGTCGGAAAAGTGAGACATGACGTTGCATTTAGCTTTTGTAATCAGGTGGTTTGGGAATGTGGCTGTGGTTGAAATACTTCTAGAATAGCTCAATGTGGCTTGTTTGGAGGCATAGTCGGAAAGAGGCATCATGATAGATATGCTTCAAAATACCATGCAGCCAATCGAACAAACCACCATGTGGGCTTTTGTGTGTGTCTGCAGAGAATTACCAGGTGTTTGTCCCAGAGTCGGCACAGGTGGGGAAGCCAGTGGGGAAGATCAAAGCCAACGATGAGGACATCGGAATCAATGCAGAGATCAAATACAGCATCCTGAACCCTGAGGGGCCGGAATGTTCTCCATCTCCACCGACAAAGACACTAGAGAGGGTGTTATCACGCTGAGAAAGGTATTGCTGTCATTTTCACTGGTGTTTAAGAATCATGACTGTTATTGCTCATATTCTGCTATGTTCACACCAGACGCAAATAGCGCGTAAAATTCGCGTCTACCGCGTGTAGTTTGGCGATTGACCGCTTTGTTAAATCGCTTGTCAAGAGTGAAACTGACGTGCATAAAATCAAAAGTTTGAAGCGAAATTTACACACGTCTCGCGCGTTACAATCGAAACCCATTGGCGGACATCTTTTTTATGTTGATCGAGCATTCATCGAGAGAGTCATCGCTCTGTATTTGCTCTGGAGAGCTAGAACAGCGGCGAGGGGATCAGTCGTCGCCGTATTTGTGTCCACCGGATGTGTCCTTTGTAGGCGAACTGATTGGCGAGTTTACCATTTGCTCGCTCCAGGAGCTGCGCCTGGATAACGTCCGCTGTCAGCGGTACTTCCGCCTGTCTCGCGCCCAGTTTGATGACCTGTTGTCCCGCATCTGAGCGAGGATCACCCTCGCCCTCATCCATCTAATCTAGCTGTCATTAGACATGTCAAATAGAGCCAGACTCCATAAGTTATTAACCTGTCCTGTGATTTTTTTTTTCTCTCTCTCACCCAGACACGAACTTATGCACATGTATGTTAATTGTCTTTACATCATAATTCTATTTCATATAATCTAGATATGGAATGAATAACATTCAATACAAAATGAACTTGTCTCGTATATAGAAATAAAGTTTTAAGTGATAAAATATTTGCTTTGTTGTGCATAAGAATCCCACTATACATTTATTCATATTACAAAATAATTTATTGAAGCAAACAGATACTTCACCACGTGAGCAAGCAGCAGGCTCCTGATTGGTTAACGCAGCGCAAATTGACGGCAAAGTAAATTGCGGCGCGAATTTGCGTGAACGCGTGAGTGCACAAATACCACTAACTAAATAATTCGCGCTAACGCATCAGGCGCTCAATTCGCGCCATTTGCAGCGAACTTGACGCACGAATGAAGCGTATTTGCGTCTACTGCGCTGCTCGCAAATGGCGCGAATTGAGCGCCTGATGCGTTAAGTGCGAATTATTTTAGTTAGTGCTATTTGTGCACTCACACGTTGACGCAAATTCGCCGCAATTAACTTTGCCGCCACAAGAAATTTTACACACGCAACGCTTCTTTGCATTGACTTAACATTCAAATCATTCACGCCTGACTATTCACGCCCGACACACCAGACGCTATTCGCGCTATCGCTATCATTAGTGTTTGGGGGTTTTCAAAACCCTTATTAATAAGTGGCTGTAAACACTCTTTGGCTGGTGGGCTTTTAGAAAATAAACTGGTAAAATACTACATTGTTCACCAGTAAATGCATCACAGGAGATTTATGTCCACAATTGATGAAATATTTAGCCTGGGTTTCTAACGCATTCTCATCCTTTAGCGTCACATACAATGCTATATGACAAAACGGCGCTATACTACGCACATGGTACCCTTTATCGTTTATATAACACACGCTGTGATTGGTAAGTTTTAGGTGTGGGGTAGGGTAAGGCAGTCTCATATTACGCTAAAGGATTTATGATGCCTTGAGTTCGCGTGTTATATTAACGATAAAGGGTACCATGTGCATAGTATAGCGCCGTTTTGTCATAAAGCGTTCTATGTGACGCTAAAGGATGAGAACGGGCTGGGGTTTCCCCATGCTGCCTTTCTGCATGATTTTATTCATGCTGCTAGGCAGCCTGGACACCATGAACCAAATTTTTGGCTGAGATAGGGAACCAATCACAGAACAGGGAGGGAGCAGCAAGACGATGATGATGTATATGCGACACACTGAAGCAGTTTGTTTGGTGTCTATGGATCCATCTTGTCAGCGGACACAAAGTTACTTTTTGATGTAGCCTTTGCGTACCTAAATCTCTGACCCATCGTCTTCTTCCTCATCTGATTTTCTGTCGTTCTGCATTCGTCATCTGGTATAATTGAACCGATTGGCTATGAGCACAGGTGTATTTGATAGACATTCGTAGCACCCAGTAATACGGCTCTGGGCATTCGTAAACCACGCCTCAAATACGAGAAATGAACATGTGGTTTCCAGACCGCGTTCTCATTCTCAATGATACGTGGTCTGGCGTTAGCCAAGCTAATGAACATTTCTACCAGTGTCATTTCTGCAAAACCTCAAATTATGTAAAGAGCTTTTTGTGGAAGGACATGAACCATGTCTAGAGAGCAGAAATGTAGTTTTTATTATCATTGTAGTGAATGTCTCTTTATTTAAACTGCAGAGACACATGACAAACAAAGAGCTAACATACAAAATTCTAAGGGAAAAAGTTGCAGTCATGCATGAATCCGCATTAGCAAGTTCGAAATTTGAATAACATCCAGATTGCCATATGGTTTTTCAGCCTTTTCACTTGAGTGTTTGTCTTCGACAAAAGAACGAAAAAGATGGTATAATTAAACCAGTCAAGATGGTGTCAAAATGGCGCCATATCTGAAGCTGTAGACACTGAAATTACACGGATACACTGACAAATATACATAATCTATCCATCCGGACTAGGTCAAGGAGACGTCTGGCACTCTTCGTGGCTCAGATGCTCATTAATGGTCTCTTTTCTGTATTCCGAGCTTCTTCTATTCCACACTCAGTCCTGGGGGTCAGGAAAGCTGTGAATCCAGTGAATACTGAGTTCTCCGTAAGCCAGTCTTGTAAATAAATGCCTGCCAGATCTGTCCGACGAGACGGGCAGTGAAGGTCAGGCAGGTTTCCTGGCGTTTACAGACGTGACCCCATCTAGAGAGCGATTTAGCTTTTGCGCTTCGAAGCAGAAACACTGACCTCAATATAATCTCAGTTCATATCTTTTGGAGTACTGCTCGAAGCCACCAAGAAAGTGGCTAAACTGACTGGCTGAGCTAAATATTGTGTATATCTGTAATCCAGTTCACTTGTAGTTCGGGTTCTCTTGGTTCTTTTAGTTGAACCAAAAAAAAGAAAAATGATGAATTTAGTCTAACCGCACCAGAGTTCGTTTGAAAGCGGCCCGAGACCCATCTTTCTCACTTCACCTGTTTGGTGCGCACCAGGGTTTAGATGGCAGCGTTCACTTCACACTTATTTAATTAAACCCAATTTGAACACATTTAAAACACACATTTAAAACTGAACTCACCCTAAGTTTCCTGTTTTCTCTTCTCAGCAACTGAATTATGAAAAGAAGAAGCAGTACAGCCTTCACATCGCTGCAGAGAACACACATCTAGACCCACGCTTGTCCTATCTGGGCTCATTCAAAGATGATGCCACGCTCAAGATCACAGTCGGAGACGTGGATGAGCCGCGGTTTCTCACTGGATTATTACATTTTGGAGGTGTATGAGAACGCAAAGGTTGGAAGTGAAGTGGGAGCCGTCACAGCGAGAGACCCAGACAGCAAAACAGCCCTGTCAGGTAAGAAGATGTGAAGGGTTAAAATAACACTCTCGTTATTTGAATTATACTCAGGCCATAATGTCACACATTGATGTATTGTATTCGATTAGTACGGACCATTGTGATTCAACCCTGTTAACACTAATTAATATTAATGTTATAATATTTGTATATAAAAATACATATATATATATATATAAGGTTTATAGGTTTCACAGTCTGGTCCAAACTTTGTGGCAGTGTTTTTGAGGTGTTTTCGTGCTCGTTTAGGCAACATCTGGGTCAAGAACACACCAGTAATCGCTCTGTCTCCCTCTTCACCGTAAATACGTTTTGGATACATTTTAAGTGCATCATTCTGTATTCAATCATTTGGTCGGATTTCCTCAAATTTAATAACCACTAATAATGGTTGAGAGGAGATTCTCTGATATGATTGTAAAGTGCTTTGAGTGTAGGCCTAGTACAGATATGAAAGCGCTGTATAAATGCCTCATTCATTCATCATTCATAAAGCTAGCTATCTCCATCCAGTCTGAAAAGTGTTTTCGGGTTGGTTTTCCTATAGGCTAAAGTCTATTCCGGCTCAGTTTATAATGTCCTATAATGGTAGCCTAATACTGGTAGATTGGCACCTGTTGAATTTCCTTTAGTTGAAACAAAACACACACACACAAACACATACACAAACAACAATCGCTATGCACCATTATGAATGCCTGTGTGTGCGGCAATGTGAACCAATGGCAAGCACACACGCAACTTCTAAGGAAGATTGTATTCTCGTCTGTTGATGTTCCTACTTTAATCTCGAAATGTTTCGTCATTATTCTCAAAATGTTTCAACTTTAATCTCAAAATGTTTCATCTCGAAATGTTTCGACTTCAATCTCGAAATGTTTCAACTTTAATCTCGAAATGTTTTAACTTTAATCTCAAAATTTTTCAAGTTTAATCTCAAAATGTTTCGACTTTGATCTCAAAATGTTTCAACTTTGATCTGAAAATGTTTCGAACTTTGATCTCGAAATGTTTCAACTTTGATCTCGAAATGTTTCGACTTCGATCTTGAAATGTTTCCACTTTGATCTCGAAATGTTTGGAATTTGATCTCGAAATGTTTCAACTTTGATCTCGAAATGTTTGACTTTTATCCCGAAATGTTTCGACTTTAATCTCTAAATGTTTCGACTTTAATCTCGAAATGTTTCAACTTTAATCTCGAAATGTTTCAACTTTAATCTCGAAATGTTTCAACTTTAATCTCGAAATGTTTCAACTTTAATCTCGAAATGTTTCGACTTTAATCTGAAATGTTTCAACTTTGATCTCAAAATGTTTCGACATTAATCTCGAAATGTTTCGACTTTTATCTCGAAATGTTTCGACTTTTATCTCGAAATGTTTCGACTTTAATCTCAAACTGTTTCGACATTCATCTCGAACTGTTTCGACTTTTATCTTGAACTGTTTCGACTTTTATCTCGAAATGTTTCGACTTTACTCTCGAAATGTTTCGACTTTAATTTCAAAATGTTTCGACTTTTATCTCGAAATGTTTCAACTTTAATCTTGAAATGTTTCGTCTTTAATCTTCAAAATGTTTCGACTTTAATGTCGTAATGCTAGATTTTTTTTATTTATTTTTTTATGTTGCGGTTCAGGGCTTCTGTACCAGCAATATAACTACAAAACACAAGATTTGAGTAAATCAAATGAATTATAGCATGCTCAAATTCCATGTTATAGCAAAATAATCTGACATTTTTTTCTCCTCTCTTTCTCTCGCTTTATCTCTCGCTCTATCTCTCTCTCTGTGTTCTGCCCTCCCATTTCTCACATCTATCTGTAAAGGTCGAATTTAATAGGATGACATTGAGTTGATATGACATACAAAGATTTCTCTCTGTCTCTCTCTCGCTCTCTCTCTTGTTTTTTTATGGAGGATAATGTTAATTGGAGCAGTTAAGGCACCCCATGTTAGTAAAACACTGCTGCCAAAACCTCAATTACCTACACACACTTTAATGAAAGAGAAGTGTGCACTGATATCATGCTGCTCGCCTAAAGAATCCAGTGGAATTCGGTGTTTCTGGTAAACACAATATCAATATATTGTGGCACCACTGGGCAATATAAATGAAGTGATATATTTCCAGTATTTTTATACTATGCATTATTTATACTTATTATTTATTTATGCACATGTTATATAATAAATAATGTATAATAAATGAATAAATAAATACAATTTTAACACAATATTCACTCCAATTCCAAAAATATAATATTGAATATATTCAGATATACGTAGAATCATCTATTGACAAGGCAGTTTTGAAAAGGCACAAAGGCAGTTACTAAAACGTTGATGCTGGCTTTGTGCTTGACTGATGCAATGTAAATATGCAAATAATTATATTAACCCTGGGTTTACAAATTCATTTGAGAAATATGAAAATTGACCTACCCAGGATTAATTACTAAACAGCGGTAAAGTATAAACAATGTGAAATATCGTCACAGACGACCAGAAGCCTTATACATCCAAAACTGCTTTTTCTTTCAGGAAATGGAAATTATTATTATTTTACAATTAAACACTGTGTAATTAAACAATTGTGACATTATATATGATCAGACACTTATGTGTATCGTTATATTATTAACATTTTAACAAATCTAAATATATGTTACAAGATTTTTGACCAGTGAATATCATGTTTTCTTTATTATGAGAATGCCACATCTGAGGCAGTAAGTAGTGCACTGCATTACCCCACAGACAGGCTAAAGGGTGACTAACAGTAATGATTTATGCAAAAAAATTGAATGCAACATGATAATTGAATGTATAAAGACCAGAAGAATCATATTATGTAAGAAATTTTAGTAAACAAAATAAATGGAGTACTCTTAATATTAAAGATTGTATACATCGTAGTCTACAGAACATGGAGAAAATAACAATTTAAATGACACGCCAGTGAACAATGGCATGAAAAATAAAATGTCATAATGCTCGTTTCACCGGCAGTAAAATGCATAAAGTGTAAAATCCTTATTGTTATTTTTCTCTCATGTCTAATGCAGTCAAGGACAGTGCACATTTTCTGGTGGTAATGAGATATGACCTAGATGGTTTATTAGCATCTCTCTCTACTAGTGGGTTGAGGATGTGTGTTTTCAAGCCATCTTTGAATGAACTTTCACAGTCCATGCGTGACGGAGAGGCCATAACTCTCACGGTCATGCAAATGCTGGGATTCTCATTGGTTGATGTGAGTGAGATTGTCGGTTTCACACGAATGGCTTTTACATCAGCATTTATCGCTGTGATAAATAGATGAATAACATACATAAGAGAAAACAAGAGAAAAGTCTCATAAATAATCTCTGATCTCTTTTTTACTCTGTGTTGAAGGATAGCACATTGAATTTTTTTTCAGTCCATTTATTGCGTTTCTGCTCTTCCGAATTTAATCTGCATTTCCCATTTTAAAAAAATTGCATTTCATTCCCATACAAGAATTTATACTGCAGTATGTGCCATTAGCATAAAAATAAAATGGCATTGAAGAGAATCAGCATTAGCTTTATGAAAAAATAAGCAAGGTCACTGTTATCTCCTTAGTTTCACGCCTAACCATTATAATGATGTATCTGATCATCATCATATACCTTGTATAGAATTTGTTTTACGAGATGCTGGGGTAAAAATGTTTTTTAAAGGCATATTGTTCACAATGGACACCCTGGTATTGAATTGACATAGGTTTTGTGTTTTGCAAAGACATTTTGTGTTTCATATATTTATTCCAAGTTAACATGATAAAAGCTAAACAGAAATATTTTTAGAGCACTTAGGCAAGTCTTTTTTGGCAAGCAAATGAATGTTGGGAGTCAAAACACCTTCATTTAAATAGCACTTATAACAATATAAATTGTTTCAAAGCAGCTTTACGGTGATAATAGAAAATTACAGTAACAGATTGTTTTGGCTTTATACTGTAGCAGGCCTAGAATAAAGTTATTGTCCAGCTGAAGTTAGTTTTGACTGACTTATTCACTCCCGTTGCAAAGATCTTTAGTTATTAGGCCCGCTTTAGGTCCACTCATCCACACAAAAGAGTGCCTAGTGGTTCGATAATGTAAACCCTGAAATAGATTCCAGGGTGCAAGCCTTGAAAAATGTTTAAAAGCACAAACCCGCAAAACGCAGATGGCGTGCTCATGCGCATAACTAGCCCTTTGTCATCCCAAGGCGTCATATACTGATGCTTTTGCCAATGCGTAGACATCTAACACACATGACACCTTTTAGCGTCAATATGAGACGCAGATATATGGGGCAGAAGGCGCCTCCTAGTGGTCTAACCCTACCCCAGACCCAAACCTACCCATAACCGAAGCGTGTTATATTGACGCTAAAGGGTGCCATGTGCGTTGGGTGTCTACACATTGGCAAAAGCATCAGTATATGAAGCCTTGGGATGAGAATGCATTAGCATAACACGTTTAGTCTATAGGTATGCACGTTTAAATATAAATGTGTGCAGATGTGTAGTCCTTCTTTACAAACCTGAATCCTGAACCAAAACTAGAATTTTAAGCTTACAAAAAATGTTAACACTTATTTTCAGCTGCCTTGCACACTCTGGTATTTTCTTCAGGAAATGCAAATGTGGTTTAATTTCACATTCATACTTGGTAAAGAGATTCTGACAGTCTTTTGAGAGTCTCTACCAAGCATGTCACTTGAGGATTTGTTAATTATGTCCAACTAATGCTTCTTCTCGCATATTTTCTCCTTGCAGTTTTCCCCTGTAGTTTTATTTTCTCCTTCTTCCTTTTATAATTTAGGTTCTACCAGGTATCTAAATAGCTCTTATTCACTGTCATTCTAACTGGAATATTAATACACATCTCCGTATGTACCTAAAACTACTCATAAATCTCACTGAAAAGTACCTGTTTGGTGTCTACCAGGGTGATCGATCATTTAGAGAAATCATATGAAGGAAATGAGAGTTTTAAGACAATATTAATCCTCAATACAATGCCCATTTTGTCCGACTAACATAATGTAAGCTAATTTAATTAGAAACTCTTGTATTTCTTTTGAATTAATGAACCTCGCACAATGTTCCATCTTTACCTTTCAGCTTTTCATTAAGTGACTGTGTTTTTCACATTATATATTCCACTCTGTATTCTACAGTGATCTGTCATAGAGCTGGGTGGCATGATGTATAATTACTCTGAAATAAGCTTTTGTTCAGTAAAATATAAAATAATTACTATAAAGATGACTAATATGGCTCTTTAGGTTGAGCTTTGTCAAGCATTTCTGCCGTAAGACATGCCACATGTGAAATTGGCAGGGTTTCACGACCAAGCCATGTACAGGAATACTATCTCCTTATAATCATGCATATCCCAGCTGTTTTTGCGATTAATGCCACAGCTACGATGATGAGGAGGGGTGAAAGACGGAAAGGCTCATGCAGTATTCATGCTCTCTCTTCTATATTTAGGTATTTCATCGATCGCAGAGAAGACAAAGAGGTGTATTTCGATATTGAATCCATCAGTGGAGTCATTAGAACGACTCAGCTCCTGGACCGGGAGGACACGCCCTGGCACAACATCACTGTCATGGCAACAGAGGAAGGTGGGTACTACCAGAAGCCACGCTGGTGTAACTTTGTCACTTTAATAACTTGCAAATTAGTTTTCTAAGACAAGTCTCTGCAATAAACGCCTCGTGCGCCCATGAGAAACGGACTGCCGTTCATTTCTCGCTTTAAAAACGTTCGCCTGCTCGCTGCTGTGAAATCAACTCTGCAAGTATGTTAATAATCAAAGATCAAACCACTGACCACTTAAGGAATTGTTTGCTTGGAAATTAAAGTTATTTACTCAACCTCATGTTGTTCCAAACCCGTATGAGTTTCTTTTTTTTCCAAGAAAGGAGAAAACTAAAGACTGCTGGTTGTTGGTGGTTCTTTCCATGCAATTAAAATGAATGAGCCCCAAAGCGTTCAAGCTGCAAAACAGAAGCAGAAACACACTGCAGAAGATCATTAAAAGGGAGTCCGTGCGGCATGTGCACAGTTCAGTTGAATTTCAGTTGAATTTGAGAACCAGTTCAGTCTGATTTATAATTGAATCTTTCAGATTTCTTTTTTCTGTACCGGATTTGTTGAAGGTTCTGAATCAATAGAAGGATTCATTAAGAGATTTTCCATCACTACTCTTTTGAACTCATTAACATGCTAAGAAATAAACGCCTTGTGACTAAACAAAGGGCGCCAATGTGAGTGTGTACACCGACGTGAAAAACACCACATGTAAAAGCATAATTTTTTTTAAAAAACGCCTCTGGTTCGTTTTTTTTATTTATTTAATTTTTTTTGGTTTGACGCGCCGCGTCAAAAACTATCCGACCAATGAGATTGGCACTTTTGCTCGCGTGTCTGGTGCTTCTGAAGTTACAGTAAAACTCAACTTGGGGGCACTCAAGCACAAAACGATCTTACCGAGCACACATACATAACGGCGAAGAAGATATACGCCACCGTCTACACCATAGATATCCACAATAAAGGCTAGATGTCTTATGGTGGAGTTTCTATCGTCATCATCGCTGGCTGCTGGTCTCGGCCATCTCGTCACAGGCAAGCTGATGTAAGAGGAGTGATCAGCATGAACACAAATATCTTATCTCGTTGAAATCTTGATGGATTTACAAACGGTTTGGTTTCTTATTAAGGTGGCTATAATTCTGAGACTTACATATGTCCACTTACAAGTATGCAGTGTCATAACTACATCTCTGACGTTTATAACAAACCAAACCGTTTGAAAATCGGTAGAAAATTTGGTTATGGTTAAATTATGGTTATTTAAAAAGTACATGCACCATTAAAACACAATGTTACGAGTAAGCGAGCTGCCTGTGACAAGATGGCCGCCAGGTGCAGACGTCGACCTGCATTGGCCAGCAGCATGGATGAGATATCTAGCCTTTATTGTGGGGATCTATGGTCTACACCGCGGAAGACGAGGAAGATGCAAGGCAAGATATCTGTGGGTGAGATGAATGTTGAGCTGCTGGTCTCGGTAGCATAAAGAGCTATTTGATAATATTTATATTCGTATTTCTGTAAAAATAGTATATACTATTATTATTTCTGTTTTCAAGTGCCATCTAATGTCAGGGAATGAATTTGCATGTTCACTATGCTCAACGTCAGCAAAACTCACTTGGGTGTGAACACAAAAAACGTGTTAAAAAACGCTGGCGATTAAGCGCGCTGATATTCGTCCCGGTGTGTACGGTCCTTAAATGTCAATGTTTTCCTTCCACAAACTCATCTAATGCTTTCGTAAGACTTGCCGTATAGATCACTGATTCTTTTATAATTCTTTTATGCTTTTCAAAAAAAAAACTATCCCTTTAAAAAAGCCACTCATGCAAGAGATCAAAAACAAGCAAAGATTGTAATGTTTACAATCGAAGAGGGACCTTATTTGGAGTGTATAATCTCTGAGATGATTAAAATCACTCAAAGTAATATAAATGGAGTCCCGTGACTCTTTTGCTGTAGATTGTATCACAGTAATTACCCTTACACCCAGCCCGAATGACACACTTTCAGTCTTCTATATGATAATGATATTCCAGCATGTGAATGAAAAATGAGATCACTTTAATATATTGGTTATTTTCCCTAGACAGTGATGAGATCAAATGGAGACTTTTACATAAGTCTGCTGCTCATGCACATCTTTCTCCACTAGAGCCTCAGAAAAGAGCTTAACTACAACTCAAACTGTGCTCAGATGTTCATCAACATTTCTCTTTCACGTATACATTTGGCAGAGACACTTTTATCCAAAGTGACTTAAAGTGCACACAAGGTACATATTTTATGACTGCATTATCTGAGCTATCCTATGGAACTCTATATATTCTTGCTGTTTGTGAACAATTGTTCTTTTTATTCAACTCAAGGAATTTCCGTGGCAAATCTTGAAAGTGCATGAAATATTAATCTAAGGGTGTGTTCACACTTGGCATGTTTGGTTCAATTAAAAGAAACTCTGGTGTGATTGCTCAGTTCCTTTGAATAAGTGTGAATAAGTGTGAACGCTGCCATCTGAACCCTGGTGACACCAAAAAAGCGGACTGAGACCACTGAAAGATGAGTTCTGATCTGCTTTCAAAAATCTCTGATTCGATTTGAATGAAATATGAACGCAACACAGACCAAAGACATGTCAAGCGAAGCAAAAACAGGACAAGATGAGACCCTAAAAAGGACAGAATACTCAAGCATAGCTGTTTTTCGCATAGTCGTGATCAGTCCATCCATCACAGTTCAGTTAAGGCGTCAGAACCACGTCTCCTGATCTGTGTTTGTGTGTGACGTAGGGATTCCTGACACTGTTTTGACTCCTTTACACATTTTATAAGATCTTCACGAGTTCTCAGCTGATCAAAATACCAACATGTCGGCTACACACATGGAACAAGTGCATTTGGCCAATAATAACAGCATTGTTGAGGATATTTGGTAAGTTTCTGTTGCTGAAATACACAACCAATCAGATTGTGAACATATCCTTGTCTGTCACATACTACCCTGAGACAAGAAGGTTAAGGATCCAAATGCAGTTTATTCAAAGGGATGTCCACCATTGTAATGCAAATCCAGGCAAGGGCCATACACAAGCAAACAATACAAACAATAGCAGTTAATGGCTGAGGCAAAGAGAGAAGTCCAAGGGAACAGGCAGAGAATCAAGAAATCCATGAACATGGGAAAAACAGACAGAACGCTCAGAATTGCAGTACAAACACTAAACAAGACTTTGCAAAGAATGACAGAAAGAACCAGGCTTATATAGGGTGACTAAACAAGAAGACACATAGGTGAATGTGATTGTGGATGATTAATCTGAGCAAAGGATTATGGGGAATGGAGTGGATGTGTGGTAATGAGTCGTCAGCCGTCTGATGGTAATCCAGAGGACTCTCACTGGTAATCTTTACACTGCCTTTAGGTTCGGTGTTAAAATGCCAACGTGAAACCCTAAGCTGACCATGACTAAATGTAGTTGTTTTGTTTTGTTTTTGATCTGAACCAAGCGAACTGAACTACAAGTGTGAAAACACCTTAAGAAAATACAAAGCAAACATGCCAAAGGGAAGCAAAATGACACAAAATGTTGCATGCAATCAAATATACAATGAAGGGAGTTAAAGTACTTTTTTTCTTAACTTAATGGTGTGTAGTTTGTTGCCTTGGCAATGGTTTGTCGTTAAAGGCTTCATTCGGAGAATTGTTAATTTCTGGTCATGCTGTGGGTGGGAATTGATGTTAAAGTGCTTGTTCAGCGAGTATGACGAAGGAGAGGATCTCACTTGGCCTGTACACTTATAAGACGCCTCAGCAATTATACGCATGTTCATTTCACTTAACAGTAGCTGTGCCGTTGACAGAAATTGTGCTATTTTATCAGCTTCTTTTAGTTGTGGTGCATGAATATTCTGAGTTTAAAAAAACTGATAGATCTGGCTCTTTTTTTTTTTTTTTTGGCAGATTTGAAACAGCCTATGCTGTTTAAACAATTTGTCTATCTGGTTTGGTTCTGCATTTCACAAAGTTTCTATAAGAACCAAACCAACCAGCTCTAAGATGAATCACAACATTACAAGCGTTGATTTGAAGAAAAAAAAACTCTTTGAATATTGTAAAAAAAGATAAAGGTACAAGACTGCGTAATGTCTTTTATATAACATGTTTCGTATTAGAACAAACTGCTTGTCTCATGAAGCACTGAACAAATCAAAATCTAAAACTGTTAAAAAATAGTACAATGTGGTCAAATAGTTTTAATGTGGACTGGATTATATCATTCACAGTTCTTAATGGGAGGAGTAGGTGGTCACTGCTGTGCTCTTTTCTCCTTTTAAAATTATATATAAAAAAAAGAAATTGAGATCAAAAAGTTGAAATCCTACGGTGTACCCACGGTTCTCACGGAAGGTCTCTCTTTTTTAGCATTTATTTCCCTAATGATGTACGCCAACATTGTACCTTCCTGGAAATATATAGATGGAACAATGAGATGTTATTCATCAGAAAAAAGCCTACCACCACCATTTGATCATTTTCCCTGTTAATAATGAGTAGATATCCTACATGCAGTAAGTTTAGGTGTCGGGACAGGGCGAACAGAGCTCATGCACCTCTTCTAGAAAGCATTGTGAACACATGCTTGAAGTCACCTAATAATAAATACAACACACGCCGAGCACAACACCAGCCCAAGAAACTTTAATAGGCTGTTGCTCCCTCGCAGTCTCTGTGAAATACTTCACACATGCAGCAGTGAGGAGAGACGCATGCAGATGATGTACAGTATAAAATAATTATTCATACAGTATGTAACGAACAAGAGAAAGACGGGGGAGTGAGAGAAAGACCGCAAGTGATTTAAAAGAGATGGTCCTCACTGCAGAACATGAAAACCACGGGGAGATCCAGATCCAACTCCTCCCACCTTACATATACCTAATCCTACCCATCTCCGCCCCCTGATCCCTAACCCCACCCTAATTCTCACTCATCTCCACCCCTGATCCCTAACCCCACCCTAACCCTACTCATCTCCGTCCTCTGATCCCTAACCCGACCCCTAACTCCTGACTCCATCTCTGCCCCCTGATCCCCTAACCCGACCCCTAATCCTACTCATCTCTGCCCCTGATCCCTAACCCCGACCCCTAATCCTACTCATCCTCCGCCCCCTGATCCCTAACCTCGACCCCTAATCCTACTCATCTCTGCCCCCTGATCCCTAACCCGACCCCTAACCCCACTCATCTCTGCCCCCTGATCCCTAACCCGACCCCTAACCCACTCATCTCTGCCCCCTGATCCCTAACCCCGACCCCTAATCCTACTCATCTCCGCCCCCTGATCCCTAACCCGACCCCTAATCCTACTCATCTCTGCCCCCTGATCCCTAACCCGACCCCTAATCCTACCCATCTCTGTCCTCTGATCCCTAACCCCACCCCTAAACCTATTCATCTCCACCCCCTGATCCCTAACCCCATCCTAATCCTACTCATCTCCACCCTCTGTTCCCTAACCCCACCCCTAATCCTACCCATCTCCGCCCCCTGATCCCTAACCCCACCCCTAATCCTATCCATCTCCGCCCCCTGATCCCTAACCCCACCCTAATCCTACCCATCTCCGCCCCCTGATCCCTAACCCCACCCCTAATCCTATTCATCTCCACCTCTGATCCCTAACCCCACCCTAATCCTACCCATCTCCACCCTCTGATCCCTAACCCCACCCTAATCCTACTCATCTCCACCCTCTGATCCCTAACCCCACCCCTAATCCTAACCATCTCCGCCCCCTGATCCCTAACCCCACCCTAATCCTACTCATCTCCACCCTCTGATCCCTAACCCCACCCCTAAACCTATTCATCTCTACCCCCTGATCCCTAGCCCCACCCTTGATCCTACCCATCTCCAACCCCTGATCCCTAGCCCCACCCCTAATCCTGCCCATCTCCGCCCCCTAATCCCTAACCCCACCCCTAATCCTACTCATCTCCACCCTCTGATCCCTAACCCCACCCCTAACCCTATCCATCTCCAACCCCTGATCCCTAACCCCACCCCTAACCCTACCCAACTCCACCCCCTGATCCCTAACCCTACCCCTAATCCTACCCATTTCCACCCCCTGATCCCTAACCCCACCCATCTCCACCCCTCAGATCTGGATTCAACTCCGCCCCCTGGATCTTGTGTACTGCAATAAGGTGCTACAGATTTAAAAGGCAAATGGGAGGGAGAAGCCAAAGATGGGTTGAAATTAATATTGAACAGCAGGAAACAAAAATATCTATCTATCTAAAAATTTAATTAATTAAAAAAAATAAATTAAATATATATATTTTTTTAAAAGTATGTTAAAAAATAGAAAAAAACATTATTGATTCATTAAAACCTATGATAAGTGAGTCTAAAAGATGCTAAGTAGATTCAAAAGATCCTAACTGAATGTAATTTATCTTGTTAATTACTCAACGTATAATTGTGCAGAATATTTATATCCTTGCTGTGGACCTGTTTTTAATTTAGGAGCATTATAATGTCTTGTTAATTTAGCATTTTTGCATTTATATTGTTTTGATTCAAATTAATTACATCAGTATGGGTCCAACTCACTCTGAGCATTGCTATTAGATGATTTAGCCAATTTGTAAACAAAATTAGCCGAATCCCACCCAGGGATCAAGGAGTGCATGCAAATGAACCTTTCTTTTAGAGATTTCAGTTTAGATATTTGTCTTTTGAGGCAGAAGGCAAGGAATTTGCATAACCTGTTGTTGTTAATCAGATATGAATTAGTCATTGGCATTACACATAATTTAATTTTATTCAGCAATACTATTTTCTAGTTCATTAATGTCCACATGGAGCCCTGCAGATTTTTAAATAATTGCAACTACTGTTGTTTATAAAGTTGTACACATTCCCTGATCCTTGTGTGTTTAATTAAATAGCTTGCTAATTTTTAATAATGCTTTCAACTACTAAGAAGGATTTAGTATTCACAGATATCTTTCAAATATTTTGACTTTTTTTAAAATAGTTATTTTAATATAGTTTTGCTAATACCTTAAGAACTATCTTTATGGGAAGTCACTCAAAACATGAAACACATTATATATTTTTCTATTAAAAACAAACAAAACAAAAACAATTGGACACACTTGGTCCAATTCTCACTATTAACTTACTATGACTTTTACCACAATAAACTTATAAGTACTAATAAACAGCCAATATCCTAATAATATGCAGTGAGAATTGGACCTTAAAATTAAGTGTTACCAAATTTGTATCAATATTTCTTCTGAATTGGAAGTATCACATGAAAGATTTGATTTTCATTTAAATGCACCATGGATGGAAGGAATGTATAAAGGGATGTATTGATGATTGAATGTGTTAATGATTTAATGGATGGATGGATCTTCATTAACTCGTGTTGTTCTTTCACAGAAGCCGATGTATTTAAAGGGATAGTTCATTTTAAAATTAATTTGTGGTATGTTTTAGCTTACCTAAAGAGCATCCAAGATGTAGGTGTCTTTGTTTCCGCAGTAGTTTCCGTATTTTTAGGTCAAACCTTTTTTGTCTGTCAGTCAAATAATGCAGGTCTATGGTCACCACCTCAAAATGAATATAAATACTGTTCGTTTTCTCACACAAATCGCTCGTTTCGTGTCCTTAGGCCATCAATGTGTACTTACATTTACGAGTCATTAAATCATGTTTAATTTGGACTTCTCTGTGCATGCTCTTAGAGGTGGTGACCATAGACCGACAGACCATTATATGACTGACAGACAAGAACGGTTTGACCTAAAAATATCAAAATTGAAACTATGACACCTACATCTACAAACAATGACACCTACATCTTGGATGCCCTTTAGGTAAGCTAAAACATATCAAACTATGCCTTTAAAACATGCTGTAATGTTTCCGTTTGTTTCCAGACAATCCCAGTCTTCAGAGTCACGTGCCCGTTACAGTGCAGGTTCTGGATGTGAACGACAATCCTCCGAAGATCAACACAGAAGATGAGATCATCATCTGTGAAAGCACCAGAGCAGGACAGGCAAGTCCCACAACAGCCGAACTGTTTCTCTGTCTCACTTTCTCTCCGACATCATTTCTTGTCAGTGGCGGCCCGTCAAAGGAAAAAAATGCATTCAAAATGAACGTAAGCAGTTAAAGCAATTCAACTAACTGTTGTTTTAATCAGTTTATGTACTAATTGGCATAATTTATATGTCACAAATATGCATTTTGTAATGCAAATATGCATATAGCAGTTACTGTACTGACGAATGTTAAGTTGGTCATCTGAAAGATTATATAATGGGTCTGAGCAATATGGATTTACATCATCAGTCTGCTCAGAAAACTCCTTTAAGGACCTGCCACATTTCCTTGCCATGGTGTGGAAAAGAGAGAAAACGTGATTTTTTAGAGGGGCTGAAATAGAAAAATGGAAGGGGGTTATAGGAATGCTAATCATCTCTCAATGAGAATAAAAATCTGATCAACAAAGCGTGACAGCTCTGACTCACTAAAGCACACTCCTATTTTCCTACCCACACTTTTCCATTTAATTTTGAAATGCTGTTTTTCACCAGTGGCCCAAAGAAAAAGAGGGATGAGAGAAAATAAAGGACAGATGAGGTCAAGCCCATTCTAATATCCCCTGTGTTTCCAACATAGTTCCTAAAATGATCCACACTACATTAGGGAGTGCCACATTAAAGTGCTTCTGTGCACTTTTCATGTGTTTTGAAAGAGTAATGTGTTCTTTCTGCACTACTAGCATAACCAAACTGACTTTACCAACATAAAGTTCATCGCAAACTCTTCCCCCATCTGCCATTGGTTGTAAAAATAGATCACCCCACCCCCAAACTCACATCATTGGTTGAGATGGTGTTGCTGGGTAGAACAGAGTTTAGATTTGTTTGACAAAATCAACATACAGATGGTTTACTTACAGTTGTCCAATGTTGGGGAAGCTACTCTGAAACTGTAGTTTGACAAGCTACTCGTAAGTTAAAGTAGTTTAACTACAGTCAAGCTACCCGTTTAGAAAAGTAGTTAGCTACACTACAAGTTACAATCAAAAAGTAGCTAGCTACATTGAAACTACTTTTGCTTTTTTGAACAACGTATATTATAAATAACTGAATAAGTGTCTGAGGAATGTTTTAAGTAAAATATTTAGTGTTTAAAACAAGGCAATGCAATTCCTATTTCAAAGAGTATTGTTTTATTACACACAACACTAAAATATCTCTGACTGTTTGTCAAAAGTGCAACAAATAGCCTACAACACTGCAAGAACGAAATATACATCCAACGTAAATTGCATGTAAAACATTTCCTCAAAAAACTGATTGAACTTGGACAAATAAGGCCATGGGTAATTAACGTTCAGTTGTTTCTCTCATCCTCCAAATCGTGCCGTGCACGTCCATAATCATAGAATGTCAACCCATCACAAACTCAACACTTCACCTCAATGGTAACCCACAAAACCACTAACAGAACAGAAACTTTTTGAACCTCAACGAACATTAACAAGTCTCTCTGTTCCCGCATCTTGCTAAAAATAATGCATAAAATAGCACTTTATTTCAACATTTGCTCTCCCAATTCAACCCTTTTGCAAAGCATGATGGGATGTAAAAGTTCTTATTGATTGGGTTACTTGATTGAAACGTTATTTCAAAATGAAAACATCAAGTCAATTTAACATGAAGCAATCACATTTAAACATGAAACCTGATACAGTGGTGTTAAATAGAAATTAATTGTTTAAATAAAGTGAAACAGTTTTCTAAATGAAGTTTAATTTGATTAGAGAGGAGAAATTAGGACTTGAGAAATTGCTCCAGCTTCCTCTGGTTTCAAATCTGAAGTGTTTGTATTTTTTAATGTCACGTGATCATCCAGATATCATTCTAATATACTGATTGGTGCTCAATTATTTTAAGTTATTATTGTGCCTGATTAGTAATAAGGGTTATTCGTGTATCTCAGTAGTGTATCACAGTTTCCACCAACAAATTAAGCAGCACAACTGTAACAAGAACTCCAAATCAACATATTAGAGATGATTTCTGAAGGATCATATGACATATATACTGACTGGTGCCCAATTATAATCAGTTATTATTTGTGTGTAATTATTATTAATGGTTATAAGTGTATCTCAGTAGTGTATCACAGTTTCCACCAACATATTAACTGTTTTCAGCAATGATAACAAGAACTCCAAATCAACATATTAGAATGATTTCTGAAGGATCGTATGACACACTGTAAAAATTATTGGTAATTTTAACAGTAAAAGACTGTAAAAATGCTACAGTGCAAAACTGTTAATTGGTTAACAGAAAGTTTCTGTACTATATATGGTAAATAACTGTGATATAATTTTACTGTAAAATACCGTTAAATTTACAGTTTTTGAAAGTGAAAAAGAACAACTCCTTGTATAATTTACAGTGAAAAAAACGTAAATTGACATTCCCACAATTCTCTGTGTCACACTTCACATTTGATGTATTTTTGTTTCATCATAATTTTCTTGTTTTTTTCCTAATCAGTTAGGGTTTTATGTTATATTTAAGGTTGTTAAATTAATTTTTATTGCATTTTTTAATCCGTGATGGTGTTTAATGTTTGTGTGAATGACATTGTCCAGCTTCTTTATATAAATATTAACTTTCTAATGGAAGACAACCTGATGAGCTTTGATTGCTCATGGAGGCTAACTCTCATCACTGCTGTGATGATTGTCAGTATATTGTAGTACAAAACAGAAATTAATTTTTCAAAAGGTTGGTATATCAACAGATTTCAGAAATTGAAATACGTTTTATTACTGTTAATTTTCAGCTAAGTCTGTAAAACCATTTACGTTCCTACCATATTTTTAATGATAAAGTTCTGGCAACCACAGCTGCCGTTTTTTTACAGTAAAAATAACCGTTTTATTTTTTACAGTGCACTTAATTCATTAACATAATAGTGAAACATGATTTTTTTAAATAATAACAACATACTGAAAACAAAATTATTCTAAAAACATTGTCAGTCATTTACTGGCATTCACTCTTCAAATTTCATTGTGAAGTTGTTCTTTCTGGTTTCACACCAGTGAGAAGTGATCCAATTAAGGTCTCCTTCGGTTTCTGAACCTCTTCAGTTGGAAGGTTTTGCTCTTCGCAGGAGTACGGCGGAGGGATGTGCAACTCATAATGGACCACACTCGAGGGATCAAATGCCTATTGGGTTGCCAGGACGACTCAGACCAACAAACCTGCTGGTTCTGATGCACAAAGCACTCAGCTTCCTGGAGCTGCTGAGATGCCAGCAGAGATTTCAAACACTTTGAGTTCACTCTGAGATTAGAGAAGAGAAAAATAGAAAGAATGAAGCAAAACTTTAAGCTGAGCTTCTGAATCCTGCTGAATTAGACTGATGTTTCCTGCATGTTTAACACAGTCTCATCCCAAGAAGTCATATAACTGACGTCTGGGACGTCTTTTGACCATACGTCAATATCCGCCTATTTACTCTCTAAAAATGCTGGGTTGTTTTAACCCAACTTTGGGTCAAATATGGACAAACCCAAACGATGGGTTTAAAATGTCATTAAAAAATGTAACCCAATGGCTGGGTTTGTCCATATTTGACCCAAAGTTGGGTTAAAACAACCCAGCAATTTTTAGACTGTAGGGCCCCCCTAAACGTTCGGTTATATGGCGATCCTGGGACATCATACAACCAATGCTTTACCTTTAACGTCAGTTACAGTAGGTGACGGGGTAGGTTTAGGGGTAGGTTTAGATCTGGGGTAGAGTTAGGATCCGATAATGTCATCTAATCAACGTTTAGGGGGCCCTAGAAAGGCGGATATTGACGTATGGTCAAAAGACGTCCCAAGACGTCAGTTATATGAGGTCTTTGGATGAGAATATGCTGGCATGTTATACTGGTGGAATCTATACATGCCATTGAGGCATCTTAACTAGCAAGACCACCTTCACCAGAGAGTTCACAAACCATCCAAGATGGGCATGAAAGTGTTTCTCACCGATGATTTTGTTCTGTTGACGGCAGGTCATTCAGACAATCACCGCTGTGGATAAAGATTGATTTTGCCAATGGAAAAGGATTTTCCTTCTCTTTTCCCGGAGGAGTTCCTGCCAACCCCAACTTTACAATTAAAGACAATGAAGGTATGCAAAAATATATTATTTATTTATTTTGGGTACGTTTTAAGTGCATGGGTTGCCCCTTTCACAGGCATGGAAACCTAGAAATGGCAGGATATTATGCATGTATAAAATTATATTTTTTAGTCAAATGTAAAATATTTCATCAGCTAGTTGCTCTTTTGAGTGCAGTTTCTATAAAAATGATATTTAAAAAGCCTTGTCTAGAAATAACAAACTGGAAAAGTCATTGAAATTCATTAGTCAAAATATGTGGGAATCCTAATGGGTTTGTGCTGATGTGTGCGGTCTAATAATCTTTCCATTACGGCAAAAGGCACACAATAGCTTTCAGAGGATGTTTACTATACATGCTATTTTCATACAAGCATATAACCTTGCTTATTAAAAAATGTGAACAGCTTTAAATGTTAAGCTTTCATAGCTTTCAAGGTGGAAACGACTGCAGAATTCTTCTGATATGATCGATTAACTTCCCGGCTGATGTTGACCAGCATTTAGGTCCTAATTAAGTGTTGAGCTTAGCCAGCTTAGAGAGACGATTGATGACAGTTTAGAGGCAGATGGAGGTAAAATCTCTTATGCATGATTAATAGCCGCTGAGAAGTTAAATCAATGAGCTGTAAAGCCATTTCTCTCAATAATCAATACCACCATAAAACCAAAATTATGTACTGCTCTGACTCTGTTCTGTGTATGTTTTGGATATCTGTAAGATGGTGGTTAAACTTCATTTTGATCACCAAAATGACATTTTTTTTTTTCACTGTATTTTTTTAGAAAAAATACATGGTAACAATATTACACATAATATTTGGTAACGCTTCCTTTTACAGTCCAGTTACCCATGTAAATACTATGTACTTATTTTAGTAACTACAATTACTGGTTAATAACTGGTACTAACCCTGAACCTATCCCTGTTCCATGTACTTACCTTATATTAGCCAGTACTTTCTAGCTAAGTACTGTACTGTAAAAGGAAGCGTTACCAATATTTTTGGGTAGTTAAGGTTTGATTTCTTTCATGGAATCTACCTGAATAAATCATGTAAAATCCCCTTAATTATTTAGTCTATGATACAATGAATTTTAATATTTTTAGTGAAATATGCTTTTTTATTTTAAATTGATGCTCTAAAGTTTGTTAATTAGAGTGAATGGAAATAACCTGTGGATATTTGAGTTAAATTGCATTATTTAAAGATTATGCAGTTAGCCCAGTATTTAAGCAAACTTGTTTATGTACTAGCATTACAACAAAGTTTTTGCTCAACAAACAATGCAACATGTTTCAGGGTATACAAACATGCAGATATTCACAACCTTACTATGCCCTACTCTTCTGCACAATGGTAATAGTCAAAACTTCAACATGTCAAACATACTGAACATTAAACATTAACAGATGTTTCCCTTTACTCAAAAACACAAAAAATAACACTAAATTTCAATATTTCCTCTCCATTTCCAGCCATGTGCAAAGCATGCTGGGAACTAATATTTTTAATTATCACCTTCAGTTTTTTAATGAAAATTACAAGACCTATGATTAATTTTTTACAGTGGTGATTTTTTTTGTGTCATGCCTTAAATTAGCTTGAATGTTACACCCTTGCTACACCTTCTACACCCTTGCTTCATTTAGTTTATGCGGTTCTATAGTTGTGCAATTAGCCCCGCCTCCACACAATCACTAGCTCAGAGTACCTGATCGACTCTGTCAACTCTACACTGTAAAAAAAATTGTTGATTTTGCTTAAAAATAGTAAGTAACCTGGATACCAGATTATTGAAATAAAAGATTTGAGTTAATACAATGAAAGAGATTGGTTTAATCAACAGAAACTTAAAATATTTTGTATTCTGAACCACATCATTTTTTTAAATTGATTAAACTATTGATTTTACTCGCTATATTGCTAAATGTACCAGGATAACCTTGCTTCTCTTGAGACCCCTGCTTTACAGCATAGGTAATGATATGCTGACATTTACATGATCGGTTGCAAGGTAGTTTATGATGTAAGAAACACTGGCGATTTCAAACCGTGTTGTTGGTTCACTGCAGTTTTAAAAGGAAAACACTCTGAATTTACACATGGTTTGTCTTAACGCATATTAAATACACCACATTGACATATAAACAACATTAAAAGCTTAATTTTCACGACAGGGGGACTTTAACGAACCTGATTTAAGCTGGCCTCCAATCTGACCTATAAAAAAGTACCCTAAACCAGCCAACAGACCAGATAAGACCAGAAAAGATTGAATGTTGGTGTCGTTTAGACCCTCCATGAAGTAATATCACCTCTTGTCTGTGGCACCTTGGGTGAACTTTGGATAAAGTGACTGATGAAGTTTTTGCACTCTTCCACTCTTCCCCCATTTCCAATACACACCTCAAGCGTGGTTGGCATTGTTTATTCCCTCATCACTGTCCCTCGCTGTCAGAAGCTGTAGTATTCCTTTGGAGGGATTACGGGTGGAACCGCGCACACTAGTGTAGTCCCTGTTGCTGTCGAATGAATTACCAGCTCCCTAAACTCCTGAACCGACGGCCTTAATGCAATACTCAACACTGATGCTCCAGGCTCGAGGTTACCATGGAGACCACTCGTATCCGTGTGCTGCTCTCAGGTCCAAATCTGGACCAGTAGGGGTTTGTGAAAAAGAATGGGAGAAAGATGGTTTCGTGTTGGTTTTGGAAGGATCCCTGACCAGGTGTTTCTTAAATTTCATATTAGTTTTAATTAGGGTTGTTAAGTTTAGGGTTAATTTAGTTCATGAGAGCAGGGAAAATTCCATTCTTTTCAAAGCTGAACGTATTTAAACTTCACTTTTTTCAAAATCTGAAACGAAAACAATTTGAAAAAATCAAAAGAACTATACACACAAAAAAAGATTTAATTAGGTGTTACAGTACTTTTTGTATTTCTTTGCAGTAGATGTTTTCAACCTCCATTGGCATTTTGTCACAGTTACCACAATTACACGTATAAAACGTATATTACTAATCAAAACTCGTGCACATGTGTAACAAAGATGGGACAACACCATCAACAACACCATCGTTATTTCGACAGCCTGAAAAAAAAAAACATATACCACAAGCTTTTATAACAGTTTGTAACATTTAACATTACAATTTAACCAATTAAAAGTTTGACAACTACTATATAAACAGTTTACCACTCTGAAACTGGTTCCAATTCGATTCTCTTCATCTATGTTCTCCGGGTCTGATTCAGGCTCGAAATTGATATGGTAATATGTTTGACATTTTTACAATAACATTCAGCGCATGCATCTCCAATTTATGGTAAGAGGCATGACCTTTCCAGGCAACGTTGCGATAAACACGTTATATTGCACACTGTAAACACAGTCAAAACTTCAACAAAAAAAAAACATAAAGAATGGGACCTTTAAAAGTAGGGTTTATAAGTGCTTACAATGGTAACCAAGATATCGCTATACATTGCTGCTGTTCCATAAGCGCCACCTACTGTCAGAGAGTGAAAGTGCATTTTCATTCAGACCTGCTGTTTCAACCCGATCTCACGACCAAGTCGTATGAATTCGACGAATGATTAAAAAGTGGCTAACAATTTGTAACAATTCATACAACCTCACTCTACGAATTAGTACGATTTTGCTAAATCGTATATATTTTACGAATTGGCCAATTCGTATGAATTCGTACGAATGACCTACCCCTTACCCTGCCCCTAAACCTACCCATCATGTGGGTTTAGACAAATCATACGAATTCATTACGAGTGAGTCGTACGAATTAGTACGAATTAGACACTTTTTTAATCATTCGTTGAATTCGTACGAATTTGGTCATGAGATAGAGTTGGCTGTTTTTGTTTTTGTGCAGATATTTTATGTAGCATCATTTCACAAATCTAAAAGTCAGACCATTTTGGTTTTGCTTTAAATCTTGAAATTATACCATCTAACTGAAATCAAACAAATGCTTGTGTTAGTGTGTGTAGCATCTTTGTTTGGATCGTGATTAAAATGCAGTAGTTGCCTATAGATTTTTTTTAAGGACGGTATCAGAATTGGCCAATTTGCTTGAAAAAAAATTCGAAACAGCCATGAAGTTCCACTTCTTTCCTATCAGAGCCGACCGCAGTTTGGAGTTTACTTCATTTATCCAAGTGGTACTCAGTACAAGTCTCACTCTTCTCACACAGTTTTTCGCTGTTTAATCTCTCTCCACCGGGACACTCCACTGTTTACCGCTCCAAGAATTATCAGCTCTTGCCACGGGTGGTCGGTGTCGACGTGCGCTGCTCTTATTGTGTCTGCGAGTAAGTGAAGCCCCCTTGTCTACAAAGACCCTCTCAAAGTGCTTCAAATTTAACAATAATACCAATTTCCCATCTTTAGAAGTACTGCAAAAGAGCAAATGGGTCTTTATGAAGGCGCTTAGATACTCAGTACGTATCTAAATGGATGTTTAGTGGTGAAAAGTAAACACATTTGAACATACTGACTGACTTTTTTTTTCCACCTTTGACTTTTTAAGATTGAGTGCTGCAGAATAAATATAATTTTCTTCCATCTCTATTTCTGGATTTATCGGTCCAAATTTATTTGGTAGGCAGTGAAAGGGAGGCTAAATGGACTAAATTATTGTCAGTTCACGTTTTGCTTTATGAATGCTGTCTCTGTGAATAACAATGTAAGATGGAGGGCCCCAGAGTGCAAAGAGGGGCCCTCGCATGGATTTTCAGTTTGATTATGTTCTCTTGTCAATTACGCTTTGTAGTGGAGCTGGTAATTAGAAAGGTATTATTCATGAGTGAGCTTACAAATGGCATGGCCAAAAACATGCTGAAGGGACGCACACATTAAATCTTAGCTTCGATTGCATGCTAATCAGCTCAGCCTTGCACACAATCTTAAAGGAACAGTTCTCCCAAAAAATAGAAATATATGTTTGCATGATATTTTTTATTTGCAAAGTATATCATTTTTGGGTGAACTATTCTTCTATCTCTAACAAAAATCCCAGATATGATTTTTACACTTTTCTTTTCTCCACACCTCATTATTTCTCACTCTCTTGCAAGTACACCCGTCCGCTTTCAATACATTTTTAGTTATTTCTCTGTTTCTCTCACACTCTGTCTACCCTTCCTGTTTCCCATCTGTCTCTGAAAGACTCTCATCCTATTCCCATTGGCTTAATACACCATATCTTGAGGCCTTCATAGAGACGTGCTTCTGTATAGTGTTTAACACTACCTTGTTTTAATATGCAGCCAGCGTCTGAGAAGGCTGTTCTTTTCATTTGTTGTCAGTCCGATGGTGAGCGTCTGGACAGGAAACCAGATAGACTGTAAACCAAAAAGTAACAGGAGAAATGAGTCGTTTACCAGTCATTATTATCATTATTGTGATGGTGAACATAAGTCCATTCCGAACTGCGTGATGGGAATGCAATACAGTCTGAAGATAACATTGAGTAATGAGTAACCAGATGTCCATGATAAAAGATGTATTTTCAATCTAATGAAAGTAAAGAAGAGTTGGGGTCAGTGGACTCGTGCTTTTTGTGAGAAACAGACATACATTTAAGCAATTATTCTCTTATAATCTCAACATCTCGCGAAGTTGCTCTTGATGCTTTCGTAAGAGCTCATGAGAGATGTAGCATTGTGTGAATAGATCATGAGTAAAGGATAATTTTGAGCTGAATTGTTTCAGTGAATCAGTAGATTGTTTTCACAAAAGATTAATTTCACAAAACCGTTCTAAATATTTCTAATTGGTCATTCAATTGGTCAAGTTATTTTTGGTAATGTAGATTAAAGTCTCTTCTGCTAAAAAATACACAAAAAACACAGTAATATTGTGAAATATTATGACAATTTAAAATGACTTTTTTTATGTTAATATATATTAAAATGTAATTTATTCCTCTGAAAAAAAGATGAATTGTCAGCATCATTACTCCAGTCTTCAGTGTCACATGATCCTTCACAAATCACTCTAATATGAAGATTTTATGCTTCCAAAAACATTGATTATTATTATTATTAGTATGATTATTATCCATGTTGAAAACAGTTTTTACATTTTTATTTCAGGATTCTTTGATGAATAGAAAGTTCAAAAGAACAGCTTTTATCTGAAATGGAAAGCTTTTGTTACATTAAACACCTTTTAAATACCCTTTTAAAAGTTTGGGGTCAGTAAGAATTTGTATTTTATTTTTGGTGGAAATAAATAAGAAATCAATACTTCTATTCATCAAGGATGAGTTACATTGATCAAAAGTTACAGTAAAGACATTTATAATTTTAGAAAAGATTCTAATTAAATAAATGCTGTTCTTTGAACTTTCTATTCATCAAAGAATCCTGAAATAAAAATGTAAAAAACTGTTTTCAACATGGATAATAATTATAAGTTTTTAGAGCATAAAATCATCATATTAGAGTGATTTGTGAAGGATCATGTGACACTGAAGACTGGAGTAATGATGCTGACAATTCAGCTTTTTTCAGAGGAATGAATTACATTTTAATATATATTAACATAAAAAAGTCATTTTAAATTGTCATAATATTTCACAAATATTACTGTGTTTTTTGTGTATTTTTTATCAAAAAATTTCAGCCTTGGTGAGCAGAAGAGACTTCTTTTTAAAAACATAAAAAATCTTACCGATCTTAAACTTTTGACCGGTTGTGTATATATGTGTGTGAACACAGTATCAACCTTATTTATAAGGAATATATTTTTTATTTAACAGACACTGAATGAGTAAGAAACATGGCCTAACTTCCAAATGACTTGTAATTAGTCTTCCCTTGATCCTTTGGCTGGTACCAAATCATCACGATGACATTTTCGTTTCCATTTTATTTTATTTATTTTTTACAGGCAATTAAACCAGCGCTCAGATCTCTAAACGACGCAGTTACTTTAACAGATCAATTGATTTCTGAAGGCATCTTTTTGCACGTTCTTCATACAGAAAGACCTTTCTCGTACAGCCCCTCATCAGAGGAGTCGAAAGCTGTTGCTGTCAGGCTGATGATATTTGGGGATTTTAATTAGTCGGAGTGTCACTCAGATATCCTGCCACTTCAGTGAAGGTTGAAGTGTTGTTATTCGACAGAACATGGCTGTTTTCCCAGTGAAAGCTGTTTTTTTATTGCTTCAAGATTATAATTTTTTAGTCTGTTTTTTTCCCCCTTTAGTTGTTTAAGGGGAAAGATAGATCAGAGTTTCTGTGTTTCAGGGAATGCCTCATGCAGTGTTGCTTAGATATTTTCTAATTCTTTTTAATTCAGTTCTTTGATAACTTATTAACCAGACTATGTTGTGGTTTCTTTGAGATCGGAGAGACCAAACATGGACTATAACAAACACTTGGCACTCCAACTATTCACACTTTATAGGGCTCGATTGAAGAGTTCTAGTAAAAATGGCAATCAAACGCCCACTTTTTGTTGTTGTCATTGTTGAATACTCTGTTTATACTCTGAAATGTTTTGTCCAAATGCCATTTCAAGTTGACTTTAAATTACTGCTCTTACTTCACGGTTGCTAAGGTGTTATTTTGGGTTGCTAAGGTGTTTTCTAGATTGTTATACGTGGTTCTAGTCCCAGTTTCAATGGGATTTTTCCTGGCTGTTTGCCCCATTTCAGCTAAAATATGGACGCAAAGACCAGTTTTGTGTGAAATAACGGCTTAGTTGGGAGCTGGAATGTTAGTTTTTAATGTTTGTGCTGAGTTATGAAATTATAAGAATATTGGATTGCTTGTTCTTTATATGTATCCTGTAAAAGCAAGTATTTCAAAAGCTTCCACTTAATCTACAATAAATAACTCAGACTTGATATTTGTCTATACTTGTGTAGATTGTGAGGAAGAGTTGAATGATATGGCAAGGCGCTTGACGTCTTAAATGAGCCTTTTGACGAGTGAGTAAAGCAGCAAATCGAATAAGAATTAACTGGCTATGGAGTTATAGCCACCAATCACTGAGCATCTCATTAGCATATATGCACATTATTTGACCAAGGGAAATGTGTTCCTTTAAAGGAAATGGAAACTTGTGTGATTATAGGTTGGTTGTTTTCAGGACTGAAATGTTGACAGATGTGAAGGTGGTGGTTTCAGTCTGTTTTTGTGTCCTGAACATACAGTTTATTCTCTCACATGTCAGTTTGAGCAGTGTTGTGTTTCAATTAGAGACAGCGTGCTGTCAGCCACCAGCGGGTGAGGACCACACGTCAACCAAGACACAAATGTTTGCCTCTCTACAAAACTACAACTTCTTTTCTGCTTATTTGTTATTTTGGGATATGATTTATTGATTGTAAGTCTTCATAGTTAGATGTGTATTTGATTTGTGGGAATTCATGTGCAATGTGAAATTCAACTTTTCTATTAAGGGCCAATATTCACGGCCTACATTTGATTTTCTTGGATTTTTGCATTTATGTATAAAGGCATATCATTTCTAACCATATAAAACCATTTACCATCAACCTCAATACAATTGGAATCAGATGCTTCATAACCGTTGAAATCAAATAATGCATGACGTACTGTAAGATGAGGAACTAAATGTGGAACTCTATCAGAGGAACTTTATTCACTCATTTTAAATGATCATTATCTCTTTTTATCAACCAAATCACATGGCAGTTGTTACAATGCATTTAGGGGTGTGGTCCTGGTCAAGACAATCTCCTGAACTCCAAACTGAATGTCAGAATGGGAAAGAAAGGGGATTTAAGCAATTTGAGCATGGCATGGTTGTTGGTGTCAGACCGGCCAGTCTGAGTATTTCACAATATGCTCAGTTACTGGGATTTTCACGCACAACCATTTCTAGGATTTACAAAGAATGGTGTGAAAAGGGAAAAACATCCAGTATGTGTCAGTCCTGTGGGCGAAAATGCCTTGTTGATGCTAGAGGTCAGAGGAGAATGGGCCGAACTGATTCAAGCTGATAGAAGAGCAACTTTGACTGAAATAACCACTCGTTACAACCGAGGTATGCAGCAAAGCATTTGTGAAGCCACAACACGCACAACCTTGAGGCGAATGGGCTACAACAGCAGAAGACCCCACCGGCTCTACTTCATCTCCACTACAACTAGGAAAAAGAGGCTACAATTTGCAAAGCTCACCAAAATTGGACAGTTGAAGACTGGAAAAATGTTGCCTGGTCTGATGAGTCTCGATTTCTGTTGAGACATTCAGATGGTAGAGTCAGAATTTGGCTTTAACAGAATGAGAACATGGATCCATCATGCCTTGTTACCACTGTGCAGGCTGGTGGTGGTGGTGTAATGGTGTGAGGGATGTTTTCTTGGCACACTTTAGACCCCTTAGTGCCATCAACCCAATAGAGCATCTTTGGGATGTGGTGGAACGGGAGCTTCGTGCCCTGGATGTTCATCCCACAAATCTCCATCAACTGCAAGATGCTATCCTATCAGTATGAGCCAACATTTCTAAAGAATGCTTTCAGCACCTTGTTGAATCAATGCCACGTAGAACTAAGGCAGTTCTGAAGGCGAAAGGGGGTCAAACACTGTATTAGGTGAGTGTATTTTAGGGTTATTCCCTATAATATATATATATATATATATATATATATATATATATATATATATATATATATATAATACAAAAATAAAAATACAGAGCCTCTTTGGAAATTCTTGTATTTCTGACCCTTGTGAGCAAGATTTCATGTCATGTATTGTCCGCCATGAACAAGATGTTTACTTCAGATTCATTAGGGAGTAGATTTCAGCCTTCAGATTCCTCTCGCTCGCCCTTGTTTTTTATAGATATCATGTACCTGTATTACAGACAGCATATTGTTTAGAAAAGCGTGTTCTCTGTAGTGTGTCTCTGTGATTGTTTATGGGACACACTTGGGTGCCAGGAGCGAGAGCTTTTGTTGTCTTCAGGTATTTAAAGTTTCGCTGGCAGGGACTGTTTTTCACAGCGTCAAGACAGATAGCAGCATCTGACGTTCCCATATAGCCTATGTGTGCAGGTGTAAATGCACACATCCGTGTTAAACTCCATATGTACGTGCATATCCACATGATATGTAAAGCAGTAGAAGTGGCTGTCAAGTAATGTGATCATGTCTTATGGATGCTTACGCAATACGATAACACCATAATACATTTATTTACTAATAATTGTCATGAATTGGAAGTATTTTCTTTCCTATTGTGACATTTATCTGTGTGAAATGCCTTCTCAAACAAGATAAATGAAGGGCGGGACTTGATTTCTGTCCATTCAGAATAGTTGGATCACTGGATCATTGTGGTTTGCGAAAGATCTCATATGTGACAGGATGTCCCATGCCAACCTTGTCCTTTTTGATATGCAACAAAAATAGAGACAGGAAGTGAGGCTAGCGTTATTTAGACATGCCTTGATTACTTCCTATCCTCCGTAGACAGCTTACGTAGCTTTCGGACGCAGCCAGTGTGTTTTTAAAACATTGAATGAATGATTCAGTGACTCACTCAATACACTTTCCGCCACCTATCGATGTAATCACTGACAAAAAATGTAAGTAGCTCTATAGTTTACAAAATTATATTATTGTAAGTACCATTACGCATATTATTGCATAATAATTAATTTGATTTCATTTTAAAAGGTGAAACTGTATTGAATCATTCTGGGTTTCTTTTAACAATAGATCTTCCATGCCTCTTTCTCTCACTCACTCGCTAACTCTTTGACTTATGCTGTTCAGTTTCATTTGATTTCCCTTATCCTTGTCTGTCCAGTATCCTTCACTCAACATGCTTAGAAACGTAAGGATTGCTGGAGGATGTAAAGTTCAGAAAGAGCGAGATAGAGGCTCATTAGGTTGATTCTCGGGTTAAGAGCTTTACTCGCTGTGCTGTAGCGGCCAGCATTAGACAGACCTCACGTATCCTGGGCTCAGGGAATGGGAGTTCTCCCATTAAAAGCCCATATGTGGGAATGGGGCTCCTAAATGCTCTGAAATGGCACACACTGAGGCAGAGAGCCTCAACGAGAGTGGCCTGTGCTCAAACCAGACTAATTTAATATAATGATCTCTTATCTGCCCTCTTTCTCGCTCTCTGTTTTTCCTCTCATTCTCTCTGTGTCTGTGTATTTATTCTCATCTGTTATCAGTCTTTCTCATTACTTTTGCTTTTCACCCTTGGATTTTCCTGGTTTTCTTCTTTTCATTCATTTTAATTTCTTCATTTCAGTTCAATTGCTCATTGTTCTGTTAACAATTATTAACCTTTTGTGTTTCTTCGACTGTGTGGCCCTCTGTACTTTTAGTCAAGTATGCACACTCACAATTTTATTTTTTTTATTTTTTTGTCTAATGTCCAGTGGAGAGTATGTAAATGAAATTCCTCATTTTGTCTAAACCCTTATTTTTCTTAAAACAATAAATGTAATTTCTACGTCTAGTTTACTGTAGTAGTAAATGACGTTAGTAGAAAGGGCATTTAAAACTAGATAACGCATATATATCAACTACACTGTAAGAAAAATATTTTCATGATTAGTAATCACAACATTTTTTCTTTTGTCAAATCAACTTAAATAATTTATTTAGTTCAGATAACATATAATTTTGAGTTTCTAAAGATTAAATCATTCTCCTTCATTGTATTAACTCACTTTTTCCATTTCAATGAACTTAAATTTTCATTTTAAGGCAACCAGTTTACTTTTTTAAGTTAAACCAACAATATTTTTACAGTGTAATAATACTATCTATAGGGCTTATTTAATAGTATTGTATGTATCCAGACCATTTCAACTGGGGGAGCTAAGCTTGGGCCAGTTGTACTGATAGATGAGCCAGTTACATTAAAACCTTATTGTTGTCATATCATTTTCAGGCATAAACAAGCAAAATACCAAGTTTATAATCATCCAACAGATTATTTGCATTTCCATTATATTTTTACATTTGCATTACATATTTAGTATCTAGTCACAGCAACCGTATTTGAATTTCCAATATATTTTTACATTTGCAATATATATATATATTCAGCATCATTCACATTCACTGTATTCGACAATTTTTATTATTATTATTATTATTATTTTATTATTATTTTTTTTTTTGCAAAAAGATCAGCAAATTAACCTCTAAACTGGCCCTTTTAGAAGATGCATAATTGCTTTTTTCCTGACATCTTTGAATGACAGATGCAATGATTAATGCATCCATGGCAAGGATATAATTACTTAAAATATGACATGATTTTAAAAGTGATCTATAAAATTGACTATGCAATACACTTTAATTTATTTAGTGCTAATAAAATTATAAAGCCTATTTGGAGAGAGATATTTATAATGTGACAATATGTCAGTCATCGTGTGATAAGGAAAATATGGCTAGGCCTTGAGCTACATTGTTCTGAGCAGGTGTTGTCAGTGAACAGGCTGTAAAACTGTTGGCTAAGTTACAGTTACAGACACTCATGAAAAGCTGATGCTAATTATCTATGAAACATTCTCTAACTGCAGTCAAGTTGTCATTGTTTGTGTCAAACAAATTGTGAATTTGTTGTAACATTAAAACAGGAGATCATGACTTACTCTCTGTTTAAAGTGATGCTCGAAGCTCCAGTGATTTCCTCTGTGGGTGAACGAAACTTCGGAAGATGTTGTAGAAGAATCACGTGATCAATTCCAGAATATGCTTTTTTGTCATTGGTTGTTACGTTAAATCTTACCCAGATACAATAGTGCTTTTTTCTGATTGGTTATTAAAGGGGTCATGAACTGGCTTTTTAAATTTAATTATATTGTTGTCCGAGGTCAACTTATGACGTTCGCTTGGTTTTTGCATTCAAAAACATCAAAATGAATAAGTAATAGGCTATTTTGTGCCCAAGTTGTGAGCATACCTGAAAAACGGTCTGGTTTTTATGGGCGTCTCGCACTGAAGACTTGGAAGTAAACGCCCACTGCTGTGAGTGGATAACAGTTTAGCATATTATAATGAGTTTAACTCACCTGTCGATACACGTGGCGGAGCGGCCAATGTTGTAAAATGGCATATCACCCATATATGTTCGTACCCAGAGTATTTTGTGTTAGCTCAATTCATGGATAATATACGGCACAGCACGTGCTTTGCCTTAATCGGTCTGCAGTCTTGTTGACAAACAGTCCCCAGTGAAATGAAGCGAACAGTCGATGATGTCTTACCCTTATGCAGTGACACGTCATTAAAAATAAAGTTTATCATGCACTCCTATTGCATTCAGAGGAAGCTTATGCAGCGACTGTTTAACTGTCTTAGAGGTCCAAGCTTGTTGTCTTCCCCCGTTTTAGTCCTCTTTTTGTCTCAAAGTCTGCTTGCCATGGTCCATAATGTTTGAACAAAACAACAACAGCGTGAGCGTCCTGCTAGGCATAATGGGAATAACCGACCCAGTTGTCCACGTCTGTCGCCATGGTTACTGTTGCAGTACGAGGTCAAACCTGACTGTAAACCGGGGTAACGCGGATATGACGTCATTGACTGGCGACTCCTCACCCCTGCTCACACGCCCCGTTTCCTAGGTTAAAAAATCGCAATTTCTCATGATTTACAAATAGTTGGAAACATTTGGAATATTGTAAGTAATCAACTAAACAAAATATATAACATTGGCCTAGTGGTTTTTGGATATTTCACTGCAAAAATACTGCATATTGTACCTTTAAAAAAACTCTCAAGCACTTCTCTTTGGCTACCAATTATACTTTTGAAAACTTAAATCAATTATTACCTACAGCAAAACTGAGACACAGACATCATTTGTGTAAAAAATTCATAATGTCAAATTGATCTGACATAAAATGCATGTATATATATAAATGAAGAGTTCAGATGCAAAAGCCTCTAAATGCCATTTGAAATATTCTTCTAAATTGACCATTTTTATCAAGCTTGTATATTGAAGTTCAGTAATTTCACTTAAATGACAATTAATAGGTAATCTTCATTGCCATTTAAGTGAAATTACTGAACCTTAATATACAAGCTTGATAAAAATGATCATTTTAGAAGAAAATTTCAAATGGCACTTAGAGGCTTTTGCATCTGAACTCTTCAAAAAAAAATATATATATATATATATATATATATATATATATATATATATATATATATATATATATATATATATATATACACACACACACAATAAACTACAGTAAAACGCATTTGAAAAGATATTGAAGGCCTAGTTTTCCAAGACTATTTTTTTATGTGACGGTAGGAAAGTGACAGTCTATCACTTGTAATTTCAAGTTTAAAATCATGTGGAGCAACAAATGTCAAGTTTCAAAAAGCAACATGAACCAAACATTTCCTCTGAAGCCATCTGATAGCTCAGTGAGTCATTAACCGTGACCTCATCTCTGTCCGCAGACAGCACTGCCAACATCATCGCCAGACGGAGGCGATTCCACAGACTGACCCAGGAACTGTACGAACTCCCGGTGGTGGTGTGGGATGACGGGGAGCCCGTCCTGAGCAGCACCAGTACCCTCACACTCCGAGTGTGTTCCTGCCAGAGAGGCACCAGACTGAAGATCTGCCAGGGCGAAGCCTTCCTGTCGTCCGCAGGGCTCAGCACGGGCGCTCTGATAGCCATCCTGCTCTGTGTGCTCATTTTACTGGGTGAGTTCAACCTGGACATGATGCCTGAAAACAGTTGTGCAAACATTTGCTTAATTTTTTTGAATGCACGATCAAAAGAATAAATAATGCAGATTTATCTTGCAGCCATTTTTGATGATATTTACCTGGGGTGCCAATAATTCTGAATATTCACAACTCTATATGAGAATATTAGAGCTGATGTTCATAGATAATGTGTTACTGCATTCGTAAAGCTAACTTCTGGAATAAAACACAGTTCTGAATAAAACGGAATATTAAGAAAATAATCTATGGCAGGGTTTTAGTCTAATGGATGTTATTGCTTAATAATTAATTGACTTGTAAATAATAAATATTGTAATTAAATAATAAATATGTTTATTTTTAAAATTGTAAATAATGTTTAATAAGTATAACAGTTATATTTAATAGATTATTTCATAATGGATTAAACATCATATATTTTTTTAATATGTATTTATATTTAAACATTTTACCAATTATCTGCCATATTATATTATATCATTAAACATCATTGACTTTTTTGTATTTAATTATTTATAGCTAACATTATTATTATTCAATTAATATGGAAAAGATGGTTAAAAAATATTTTAATAAATAATTTATATAGTAAATAAAAATATAATATTAATTATTGTAATAGAATTAGAATTAGGAATAATGAAGATATATTAAGAATAAAAAAATGTAATGCGTACCTGTATGTACTGTACACTTTTAGAAAAAATGGTTCTATATATGTAGCATAGGGTTCTTTACTCAACTGCAAAAGACCTTTTATGCAAAAAACAAAAAAAAATAATGATAGAATAGAACAATTGACAAGAACACAATTTTGGCACAAAGGTTCTTTATAGGCTATTATTCATTCGTATATTACGATTATTCTGCAACATTTTGCATTTCTAATTAAATTATTGTTTATTAAACTTGTAGTAACTTAATATCCCATTATAATCATGCTGATTTTTGAAGGATAAAAACTGAAATAGCACTCTTCAGATATGATATTGATTAATTAAATTATTTAACCCCCATATCTTGAATTTTGTGATCATTCATGCATTGCATTTTAGGGGTTCCAAATACGTCAGCGCTTTAGAACCTTTTAAGGTTCTATATAGAACCTTTTCTTCTAAGAGTGTAGGTAGATGACATGGAGGTTAGTTTTCTTCAACTGCTGCTCATTTATCACCTTTCCAGTTTTAGTTTTCACTGCAGGATTCTGACATTTATTGTCCTAATTCCACATGATCCAGACCTGTTTAACTCTTGACTTTTCATCTTTCACCTTTTAAACCCGCGGATCAAAAGTAACGGGTGTACTTAAAGGATTTCACGGGTCTCGGAACAGCAGGTGAAGGGTCGTGACTGCATCAAAATGTCACGAACAAAACATTGATGAATGCTGTCGTGTTCACAGCAGGGCAGATAGTGGGGGGCAGTGTGACTAAAGATTATATCAAAGCATGAATAAATGAATCATGATGACAATACAGTTATAATCCAGTGGATTAAATAGCTGTAGTACAGTAGAATCTCTACTAGCCAACATATTTCTATATACTTCTCAGTAGCCCAAACGATGGATAGTGAGACTAAAGAAAGGTTACAAAAGTGAAGCATGTTTTACAGAATTGGTCTTGGTAAATGTTGAACAGCGGAACAACAGATGTGAGGAAAACAGTAGGCAGTGAGAGACAGAGAGTGATAGTGAGCTGCTGACAGGTTTGTTTTAAAGGTGCGAGTTGAAGAAAGTGAGCAGCATATGTAATAGGCTCGTCTCTCATCCATGAGCACATTACCTCCTCTCCCTCTCATCTCTTTCCTCCCTCTCTCCGGCCCTGGATGCATGGGTTCAGGTCTCACCTCGCGGCTGTGATGCTGTCTCCTTTTCAAAAGCCAGAGAGATTTCCAGCACTCACCCCAGCAGCTGCCGCGGCTAAATATAGTTCTGAACGTCGTGCTACATTGTTCTGCGCATCCCTGCTCAAACACGGCTCTGTTTGCTCCTGGTAAAATCCACTTGTTGATAAAATCTCCCTCTTTCCACTCCACAAATCTGTCTCTTAGATTTGCTGGCTTTAGCAGAGCTGATTACATCCAGGAAAGTGAGAGCTACTTGTTTGTTAGCAAACACTGTGCACACGTTTTGTGTAACAGCACAATGGTGTGTGTTGCTGCCGTGCAAAATTCATACAACAGCGTCCGATATGTTTCGTTATCTTTCTGTCGACTACCAGAATTACTAAACTGAACATTACTTGCATTCTTGGTTAAATCATGTTTAGTTCGAATCATTGTACCAGAGCTAAGAGATAATGTAATATATTACACTCGCCTAAAGGATTATTAGGAACACCATATTAATACAGTGTTTCACCCCTTTTGCCTTCAGAACTACCGTAGTTCTACGTAGCATTGATTCAACAAGGTGCTGAAAGCATTCTTTAGAAATGTTGGCCCATATTGATAGGATAGCATCTTGCAGTTGATGGAGATTTGTGGGATGCACATCCAGGGCACGAAACTCCCAATCCACCACATCCCAAAGATGCTCTATTGGGTTCAGATCTGGTGACTGTGGGGCCATTTTAGTACAGTGAACTCATTGTCATGTTCAAGAAACCAATTTAAAATGATTCGAGCTTTGTAACATGGTGCATTATCCTGCTGGAAGTAGCCATCAGAGAATGAGTACATGGTGGCCATAAAGGGATGGACATGGTCAGAAACTATGCTCAGGTAGGCCGTGGTGTTTAAACGATGCCCAATTGGCAATAAGGGGCCTAAAGTGTGCCAAGAAAACATCCCCACACCATTACACCACCACCACCAGCCTGCACAGTGGTAACAAGGCATGATGGATCCATTTTCTCATTCTTTTACGCCAAATTCTGACTCTACCATCTGAATGTCTCAACAGAAATCGAGACTCATCAGACCAGGCAACATTTTTCTAGTCTTCAACTGTCCAATTTTGGTGATCTCTTGCAAATTGTAGCCTCTTTTTCCTATTTGTAGTGGAGATGAGTGGTACCCAGTGGGGTCTTCTGCTGTTGTAGCCCATCCGCCTCAAGGTTGTGCGTGTTGTGGCTTCACAAATGCTTTGCTGCATACCTTGGTTGTAACGAGTGGTTATTTCAGTCAAAGTTGCTCTTCTATCAGCTTGAATCAGTCGGCCCGTTCTCCTCTGACCTCTAGCATCAACAAGGCATTTTTCGCCCACAGGACTGCCGCATACTGGATGTTTTTCCCTTTTCACACCATTCTTTGTAAACCCTAGAAATGGTTGTACGTGAAAATCCCAGTAACTGAGCAGATTGTGAAATACTTAGATCAGCCCGACTGGCACCAACAACCATGCCACGCTCAAAATTGCTTAAATCACCTTTCTTTCCCATTCTGACATTCAGTTTGGAGTTCAGGAGATTGTCTTGACCAGGACCACACCCCTAAATGCATTGAATCGACTGCAATGTGATTGGTTGATTAGATAATTGCATTAATCAGAAATTGAACAGGTGTCCTTTAGGTGAGTGTATATATAAAAAATTATATATTTAAAAAAATGCACTTTATATATATAAAATAAAATGATGCACTACATATATACATTTAAAATTATTTAATTATTAAAATAGTACAGTAGTTGCTTTTTTTAAAAACAAATGTTTTATATATATCTCTGTGTGTGTGTTGTTTAATATATTTATTTTAAAACTTTTCAGGACTTTTTATTAATTTAATTTTAGTGAGTTTTCTATGGATTTTACCTTCTGTCTATTCAAATAGTCCTCTGTATACAGATAAACTTCACATGTACACAGACAGTGTTAAGTTCTTTCATGAACCTTTAGTCGTGTCTAGCTAATAGTGTGTATCAGTGAAGTGAAAGCTAATCGAGACTAATGCGTGATATTGACTTGCTGTTCATTTATCGTGGCTCTCTTCATTCTAATGGGATATGAAAGAATCATCACTCATCCGTGTGTGATCTCTGGCTGCTGATGTGTTTGCTTGTTCATGCATTGACAATGCTTCACACCCTGCTTTTCCCTTATCCCAGCAATGTCTCACGTCTCCTGCTGCGGGACGCATTTGTCTGTAATGCCGGAGCGTTTTCATGGAGAAATTATTCAGTGTTAATAACATTGATGAATCCTTTTTATTTATTTATTGTTTCAGTTTCCCGGTACTTGACATGAATATGGTATGCTATGCACCTTCAAAATTTCCCAGAGCTCCCGATGATATTTAATAAACACAATGCAATTATCTTCCATTCCTGTTGATTTTGTTGTAACATCAGGCTTTTCTCATCTTTTAGAAATTAATTTTCATCATATTGCTCTTTATTTTTCAGACCTGTTTGTTTATATAATGAGAAGCATGATGTTTATGAGTATATGAACATTAAGCATTCTTCTTGCTCCTCACAGCCATCGTGATTCTGTTCATTACGCTGCGGCGAAGCAAAAAAGAGCCGTTGATCAGTCTCGGAGGAGGACATCCGTGAGAACGTCGTGACGTATGATGACGAAGGAGGAGGGGAGGAAGACACAGAGGCTTTTGACATCATCGCTCTCCGCAACCCAGCTGCCGCAGAGGAACTCAAGTTCCGTCGGGACGTCCGGCCCGAGTGCGTCCGGCCGTGCGTCGTCACGGAAACCGGCCCGTGGCCGTCTCAGCCCCTCGTCCCTGGACATAGATGAGCAAATGGACGTCGGCGAGTTCATCAAACAGAGGGTGGACGAGGCGGATCAGGACACTAGCGTCCCACCATATGATTCTTTACAGACCTACGCCTACGAGGGTCAGGGGTCACCAGCAGGCTCTGTCAGCTCGCTCGGGTCAAGCCGGAGCACATTCCGAACTGGACTACAACTCTCTGGAGGATTGGGGACCAAAGTTTGAAAAAATAGCAGAACTTTACATAGAGGAAGTTGAAACGGCGTCCGAATCCACTGAAAAGGCAGAGTCGGAGAAGCAGACATAAGTATTTGTCGATGTCGCAGAAAACTGTGAACAAATAACAGTGAAAAAAAAATTGAAGTCCTGCTCTTTTTCGACATCCGCCGTCATGGTTTCATCAATACAGCGAGACGCTCTCGGACTGTGGCGCTGCCGGGACTCCACAGCTTAATGTCAGACTGGCTGCCTTTTTTCTCTCATTTCTTTTGGATGTTCGGAGCTCTGAATCCCAACAAGACAAGAAGGGTTTTGAAAAGAAAATCAAGCAAAAAAGAATAAAAAAAACTAATGGAAATAAGGAAACTATTTTAACTGGTGTATATTTTTTATTGCTCAATAAAGTCCTGAATTCCTGACACATTAATATACATGAAGTTATCCTTCACTGTTATCGGTCTATCTATCTTTCTGTGTTTCTGTCTGTCTTATCTGTGTATTGGTAAAAAAAAAATATATATATGTATTTTTTTATTCATGATTCTTGTTGGTGCCTTAGATATACAACACAAATATATATATATATATATATATATATATATATATATATATATATATATATATATATATATTTAGAAACAAATGAACACTAAAAATGCGATAATTTAATTTGTTTGAATTAAAATATTAATTAAATATACAGTATATATATATATATATATATATATGTACTGTTTATATATATATATATATATATATATATATATATATATATAATACTGATTTATATATATATATATATATATATATATATATCTGTTTATATATATATTTATACTGTTTATATATTTATACTGTTTATATATACATAAATATACTGTTTATATATACATATTTATACTGTTTATATATATATATATAAACAGTATATATAAATATATATATAATGCTGTTTTTTAGGCTTTTCTTACGCCACTGCATCATTCAATTTTATTGTGAAAGTGGTGCTGAAAACCCCATATCTGCCTAAAAGCATTTAAATTATTGTGCATAAATATTTCCATAATTGCTCACTTTATAGTATACAGGCTCTTTCTGAAAACTGGAGTATTTCTCTGTCTACAGCCTTAGACATCTGCCTTCCCTAGATGTGACGGATTGCTAAGCTACGGTAACATGTCACTAATGCACATCAAACAAGTTAAAAGTCCATTTTAAATTTCGATCTAGCTATTTATAACAATTTGCATGTACTGAATGATACACAAGTATATTATAATAATGTGTCTTGTCTAATCAGCCATCTTGGATTTCTTCCCCCAAAAGAAGCAGCCGAATGACCCGGCCGTACCCTTCAGCGTCTCTTCTGGAGCGTGTCCCATTTGCAACTCACTCTGCTTTGGATTCCATTATATAAAGTCTGTTCTGCTTCTTGACTGTGATTACAGAACCCTGTTCATTTTTTATAAGTGTGGGACTCCCATTGAACACTTAAGAAGACACACACTCTGTTTTCCACTTTCTTAGTCACTATCCATATTCCCCAGGTTGCTAGTTTATAGTGACTACATGAATGAAGTGAGAAGGTTATGAATATTTCACTATTTATGCATGTGTCAGAGAGTGTGTGCGTGTGTGTGTTTGTTGAGCTTTTGAATTATGCTGGTGGCTAGCTTGGGCTCTCTTTCCAGGATATCCATTGTAAAGATTGTAAGAATACAATAGCAATATTAGGAATATAAATTGTGTGTGTGTTTATATTTTCTAAATGTCTTCTGTTTTATGCAGAAAAAAGAAAGTTTGGAAACAGGTTCGGAATAACAGAAGGGTCAGTTTTCCTAAAGCTGCTCTGAAGTTTTTCACCATTTTTATTTTTTATTTATTTATTTTATGTATTTTTTTGCAGGCAAGTCATTAGCAGATTGAAAAGAAGCAAGACCAAATGCAGATTTCGTTTTGGGAATACATAATTGAAGACGAAGTGAGGAGCGGGTGTTGTATGTGACAGACTTTGGCTGCAGCAGGTGACCCAAGTAAGGAGGTGAGCGGGCATAAGGGTCTGAATGAAGTGAATCAGTAAATTTTAAATAACTTTTAAAGTGCAGTGGTGTGTATTGAAAGGAGCATTTAGGGCAAACCTGAGAGCTGAATGGTAAAGAGTGTCAACAGTTGATTGAGTGGATTTGCAAGCAACCCTGTATATAGTGTCTCCATAGTCTAACACAGAATGGTCATTTGAATAAGAGTAAATTTGGCAGAAGTGGTGAAGGAAGAGTGGTTTCTGAAAAGGAAACCAAGCTTAGCTTTCACCTTAGATTGCAGCTTTGATATGTGGACGGAGAAAGAAAGTGAAGTTTCCAACCAGATGCCTAAGTATTTATATGCAGTGACTTAGAATAGCCCCCTTACAAGTGGTGATTTTAAGGGCTGGAGGAGGCGTTGTACCCTTACAGTAAAAACACATGGTTTTTGTTTTGAAGATATTAAAAGGATATCTCCACTTTTTTGGAAATAGGCTCATTTTACAATTCCCCCAGTGAGTTTTACCGTTTTCGAATCCATTCAGACGATTTTCTAATAATTAGAAGAATATCAGTAACCAGACCGTTTCTGGTCTCATTGACTACCATAGTATATTTTTTTTTTTATACTGTTGAAATCAATGAGACCAGAAACAGTCTGGCTACTGATATTCTTCTAAATATCAGAAAATCAGCTGAATGGATTCAAAAGTTGTAAAACTCAACTGTTTAACTCTGAGGGAGTTGTAAAATTAGCCTATTTCCACAAAAACAGTGGAGTATCCCTTTAAAAGTGGGTTTGACTTGTGTAAAGGATTGCCGTAGTTTGCTGTACCCGTGGCATAGAGGCATCAGCATAAGCGAATGAGTGAATTACCAACTGCCTGGGGAATGTTATTAATATGAATTGAGAAAAGTGTAGGGCCAAGGATAGAGCCTTGGGGGACACCCCTGGTTACTGGTAGAGAATGGGAAAAAAGGTTTTCAAATCTTACACGTTGAACCCGGTGAGAAAGATAATTTGAGAACCAAACCAGTGAGTGATCAGTGACACCAATGCTGCTAAGTCTGTGGATGAGTGTGTTATGGTCCACGGAGTCAAAGGCTTTTGCAAGGTCAATAACTATAGCAGTGCAGTGTTGTTACCCATACCCTGTGCCCCGGAGATGCATACCGTTCACATTAAGATGATTGATTAGTTGTTCATTAACAAGTTTTTCCATAATTTTAGACACACAAGGCAAGATGGAGGCCTGTAATTGTTTAAGTCAGCCTGATCACCGCCCTTATATAGAGGAAGCACAACCGCTTCTTTACAAGAAGGTCGAATCTCGGCTGTATGCAAGGAAAGATTAATCACATTTTAACTTTTACTAATTCATTCAAGGTCCTGCAGTGTGACATGGTTTTTAAAGTACAAATATATAATTGTCTTTTATTTAATGAGTTCATAAAATTTTCATAAATAATAATAAAAATGGCAATGCAGTCTTGTATGCTCACCAAAGCTGCATTTATTTGATTAAAATACACTAAATACTGTAACATTGTGAAATATTATTGCGATTTAAAGTAACTGGCTTCTATTTAACCTATCTAATCTATATAAAATGTAGTTTATTCATGACAAAACTGAATTTTCAGCATCATTACTCCATTCTTCAGTGTCACATGATCCTTCACAAATCATTCAAATATTTTGATGCTATGAATATTTGTGTGGAAACGGTAGATCAACATTTAATTGAAATAGAAATATTTTATGAGATTACAAATGTCTTTGTGACTTTTGATCATTTTTAACCAACCTTGCAGAATAAAATTAATGTATTTATTAAAAAAATATTTTGAACAGTAGTGTAGACCACATATCAAAATTTAGCAATAACCATTGGCTGTTTTTTCTTCACCATATGCTTCAAATTCATTTAAAAAAGTAAAGTTTTGTAAAGACACTCATCTGTAGACATGTATGCATGTGTCTACCAAACAAATTGCACACTTTAGATTTAAGGGTTCTATGTCATGAAAAACATCAATTCAGCCAAGTTTTTGACTATAGTGTAATATTAAGTCATAGTAAGTAAATATAAATAAAAGTGTGCATAAATATCATATGCACTAAGAATATTTTAAGAAGTGTTATATTCGCTGTGAATCATGTAGGTGGTAAAGTGTGTGATGTAGTGTTGTGTATCTTTTCATGAGAGAGAAGAGGGAGGTGTGTGTGTGTGTGTGTGTGTGTGTGTGTGTGTGTGTGTGTGTGTGTGTGTGTGTGTGTGTGTGTGTGTGTGTGTGTGTGTGTGTGTGTGTGTGTGTGTGTGTGTGTGTGTGTGTGTGTGTGTGTGTGTGTGTGTGTGTGTGTGTGTGTGTGTGTGTGTGTGTGTAGGTGTATGTGATTTATGAGGACACAAGTTTGTATAATGACATGTGTATTACACTGGTATTACAACTTATTGGTGGTTTATGAGGACATATCAAAAGTCTCATAAATCAAAAGGCTTAAAAAACATAAAAAACAATGTTTTATTAAAAAATAAAAAATGCAGCATGTCTCCTGTGATGGTTAGGTTTAGGGATTGCCGTTAGTGTAGGGGGATAAAATATATAGTTTGCACAGTATAAAAACAATTACGGCCTATGGGAGAGTCCTCATAATGCTGTTGCACCAACATGTGTGTGTGTGTGTGTGTGTGTGTGTGTGTGTGTGTGTGTGCATGTGTGTGCACATTTGTTTGTTTCAAAGACTGCTATTTTCTTTCATATGTGTGTGTTCTTCATATGTGTGTGTGTGTGTGTGTGTGTGTGCGTGTCGTGTGTGTGTGTGCATGCAAATTTTTTTTCCAAAGACTGCTATTTTGCTATTATTTAAATATTTATAACTGTGTAATATTTATTTATTCATTTTAAAAAAGCAGAATACATTCTATATTTGTTCCATCCATTTTCTTTCCATTAGCAGAAAATGCTTGGTTGTTACAACCAGTGATGGGCAGTAACGCTGTTAGAAGTAACGCGTGACTGTAATCCAATTACTTTTTTCTAGTAACGAGTAAAGTAAGGGATTACAGTTGAAAAAACAGTAATTAGATTACCGTTACTTACCCGTAAACAGCCTGCGTTACTGCGTTAGTTAGCCGTGATTTTGTTTAGTCAGACTGTCTCGTGACATAAGTCGTGCGTGAATAAAAACTGATTTAAGAGCACCGCGACATCAGTAAGACGACGACTAGAGCGCGCGGAAGAGAGCAGCAGAGCTGCCAACTCTCACACACGCTCACACGACACACCCACGTTCTCGCGCTGAAGTGTCATCCCGTCAGTCAAATGCCTAAAAAAGATGAGTTTATCTATAAATCTAACCGTTGAGCCACATTTGTGATTGAATAAGTTATACCGCAAATTAGTTCAATCTTCTGGAATCTAGAGCGAGCGTGTATGAGAGACTGTGTTCCAAAGTCCAAACCCTGTAGCGCGCACACGACGAGAGAAGCTAGAGAGAGAGACTTGCGTAGGCTACTGTACTGAGAGCATCCTGATCTAGAAACTGGACCCGTTGGAGAATGTCAAAATGAAAATTCTACCTCAAATCTGAGCAAGCATGTCACAAGACAGTCTCACGCGGTTAACTAACGCAGCAAGCCGGTACAGGAATGCTTGCTGATGGGACATAACCACTGTTTCACTCTCGAAAGAAAAAAACAAACAAACTTGAAGCCAAAATACGGCATGCAACAGCATTTTCTGTTTTGAACAAATAATTTTTACTTCCTCTCTGCACTTTACTGTTAAAAGACGTAAAGTGTTAATAGTCAGGAATACAGTCAGGAGCGACTTTCATGATTTTATTGCTGTATTTTTACATCTATTCAAATGAAGGATTTTTCAAAATATATTTATTTTATATGCTGGAATATGTAGAAATTTAAGTTAACAGAAGGAGGACAGTCTTTATTTCATTAAAATATGGTGGAATGTGCAGAAAATAGGTTTAAATGTTCAACAATTCTCTTCTAGTCTGAGACTGTTGCATTTCATCTAATTTTTGCTTGATGCAATATGCATAAAGTTAAAATATTGAAACTAATAAAACAAGTTTAAAAAAAGAGAATGGTTAATCTGCATTACATTTTAGATGATGGAATATGCAGAAAGAATAGAATAACGCTGAAAGGTCTATTGCTTTAGCGTATTCAGGTCATGACATCATGTTTTTGAAAAGTAACTTAGTAAAGTAACTAGTAAAGTAACTAATTACTTTTGAAAATAAGTAATCAGTAAAGTAATTGGATTACATTCTTGGAGAAGTAATCAGTAATCAGTAACTAATTACTATTTTCAAGTAACTTGACCAACACTGGTTACAACCCAAATTTGGGTCAAATATTGACAAACCCAAATGATGGGTTAAAATGTAATAAAAAAATTACAGTTGAAAGCTGAAAGTTGAAGTTGGGTTAAAATGAAATTTTTAACCCAACATTTGGATTTGTCCATATTTGACCCAATTTTTGGTTAAAACAACCCAGAATTGTTTAGAGTGTAATGCAACTCAACCAGGCCCCGCCCCTTTCTGCATATTCCTTGAACAGGAATTATTTAAATGAGGAATA
>JAQIUQ010001922.1:0-90000 GCA_030378365.1 Hybognathus amarus | reverse complement strand
TATGACTGCCAACGGGTTTCGGTTGTGACGCGCGTGACGCCTGTAAATTTCGCTTCAAACTTGTTTTTACACGCTTCAATTCCGCTCTTTACACGCGAATGGATTCAAAGTGTTCAAGCGTATAACTAGATGCAGTAGCGCGTGATTTGACGCGCTATTCGCGTCTGATGTGAACGCACAGTAAACATTATTATCTATTGACTTTCTTTGTATAGAGAGAAAAAAACAAACATTGACAATTTTTTTGCACAGAAGAGCTTGAATTTCACGACGTCATAAGCCGTTCCACGTGTATTTTCTTCTGACGAGAGCACATCAGGAGTGTCAGATTTCTCGTATCTGATCAGACACTGAAACTCTTCCGGAGAGGCCTCTGGTATCCAAATCTAGAGTTTATGTATGACATTGAGTACAATCACTTTTCAACATGAAACAAATCATTAGGGACTGATCCAGCAAGACACACAAGTACTTCAAAATGCCACTGTTCTCATTTTGTCTCTTCATCCTCCTTTCTTCCCCCTGGGCCCTTCATCATCTTCCTCTTTAAATGGCAGACAGAGACAGATCGAACGGCTGGTGACAGAGAGCCCACAGGGACATTTGTTCTGCCAATGACAGGTATGCCACCATCTTTTTATTTCGGTTGGTATCAGAATTCAGGTTTATTCCACAGATTACATTATATGGATTATTTAATCAAACTATTCCTACTTGATGGCCAAATGTGGAAACCATTAGGAGATCTGTTAATGGCATCCAAATATGTTTATCTTCGAAAATTATTTGGAATATAGTGAATATGGGATGTTTACCAATTTACCCCTCTCTCTCTCTCTCTCTCTCTCTCTCTCTCTCTCTCTCTGTAGCTAAATAATACATGTGTGATTATTCAAATCTTGAAGTCTTTTCAGAAGGAAACTTTTGCAAAAAAAATGTTAAAGCTTTTATCACGTCTTGGAAAAAGGTTTGAACGTGGCCTTGATCAATCTTCCAGTGGATTTAAGTATTCTTTGTGTTGGTAATGGATTGATCAGTTGACTGCCGTTTAAAAATGTAGGGTCAGTATGATTTTTTTTTAAACAGTATAGAAATGCTTTTGTTGAGCAAGGATGTACATGACAACGTATAAGTGGCGGGAAACTAATGCCCCGTTTACACTTTGAAAACATGAGTAAAGTTCAGCTTCAGGACCTGGTTTTACCTTGGACATCAAGTGGCAACTAAAATGTTTGTTATTATAATTTTTATTTAATTCATAATTATTTAACACATTACCATATCTGTAACAGGAAGTGAGACTCGTTTCAGCAGTTCAGAATCATTTCTTTCTTTCAGGAGACAACTTTATTTATGATGCACTTTGATCTTTAAAACTTTGCAGATGTTTTACATTCACAAACAGTTATATTACACAATGCATGAAATGTTATATTCGAAAAAGCATAATAGGAGCACTTTATAACCAAGTGCTAAATACTTATTGTATTTTCTGTGAAGGTTCAAGTACTCATATGGTACATGCGTTATCGCTTTGTGAATAATGTAATAAGTTGAATTGTTTTTGCACATGTACAGTGAAGTAGATGAACATATATTCACTCAAAATTATATGCTTTACTGATTAAGGCTGTTGTTATATAGCCTAACTACAGTAATTAGAATCCCAGGGTTATGATTAAATGAAATTCTCCATATGAATTTCAATATACTGCACTGAAAATGACCCTATATTTGTTATATTTTGATAAGCTTCTAATAAAATTAAAAGCAAACTCCTTGTTCGCGGCACGCTGTGAATCAAAATAAAATTCCTCTCCAAACTTGCTGTATTTCTGCAGTAAATATATAATTTCTCCTTGTTGTTTCATATCCTGCGGGAAAGGGAGGTGGAACAGATTATTTAGCCAAGGATGTGAAAGTCGATTTGTCCTACATTTTATTTCGAAGAACAAAAATCCCTGAGCTAATCCTCTCTTTGGTTGACAGACGGAAGACCTGCAGGCAGGAATCACACAGACTTCCATACTTCCACATTAGCGTGCACTAACCAGACATTCACCCAGCCTTTTCACGCTCACCTAAATTATGTTCCTCGGGAAAATAAATACTTCCTAAGAAGGAAGCATTCAAACTCAATTCCGGTGACGAATCCTGGCCTAGTTGCACAGCCCATTTCTTGCCTACAAGGAGCTGCAAACTGCAGTACAGAGAGCGAGAAGCTAAATCTCAGAGGATGGTTTATTTAGTATGAAACCTTACACCAAATCAAGAAATACTGTGAAATGTAGCCGGGAGGCTTTTTTATGATCTCTTCTGCTGTACTCCCATTGCAGACTCAGGTGCTTATGGTGAACCTCCCAAAAACCTGTTTAAAAAAAGTTTTTGATCAGCTCTTGTCCACTGGTGAAGAGAACCATATACCTACTGTACCTGAGAGTAAAGTTCCCAGATAATATGTATGAAATCATCTCGTTTTCTATCAGCTCTTTAGAATCAAAACAACCAATACAACATTCCGAGGAAATCTTTCGTTTTTTGATCTTACGAGTTTGGGTAAAGGTCTCAAATGGTTTGTGATTCATATAGACAGCACTCACAAACTGAAAGTCGGCGTGAAACGGAAGTTGAGATTGTTATTTTTTCCTTGTCGTGACATATATCCAAGTGAAACGGCTTCTGAAATTAGAAAAAAAATGTAGGGCAGGACTTGATTTCATAATATTAAAGTGCACGGATAAATCATTTATAATAAACACTACAATATTACATATAAAAAGAAGATTTGAAGAGTTCAGATGCAAAAGCCTCTAAATGCCATTTGAAATGTTCTTCTAAAATGATCATTTTAATCAAGCTTGTATATTTAAGTTTAGTAATTTCACTTAAATGACAATTAACAGGTAATCTTCATTGCCATTTAAGTGAAATTACTGAACTTAAATATACAAGCTTGATAAAAATTATCATTTTAGAAGAAAATTTCAAATGGCACTTAGAGGCTTTTGCATCTGAACTCTTCATTTGTCAAATTTGATTTCATGCCGACTTGAATCTTTTCCCATGGTTTTCTTACACCATAACATGATGCTATATAAGACAGAAAACAAAAAGAGTGATTGATCTGCAGTGTACTATGGAAACAAAGCCTAAAATCTACAGGTGACAGGGCTTTTTCGGTTTATGCTCCTACACTTTAAAACTCTCTCCCTCCTGAACTCAGGGAAGACGCTTGGCATTTTTAAAACTTTTCTCAAGACATTTTTTTAACTTGCATTCGACTGCTGATGCCTTTTTGCAATCCATTTACAGTTATTTTTAGTATTGATGTTTCTGAACTTGCGATTTTATGTAGGCTACAACACTTTGAGAAGCTGCTTTTAGAGGCACTCTATAAAATAAAGTATATTATTATTAATAATAATATATTCAATTGTTTTTCAGTGATCAAGAAGCTCTTTATTGCTTATGAACAACTTTGAACTTCAGGTAAATGAAAATTTGCACATTTATCTTACAGCCATGTTTACCATTGCTATGTAATGAGCCACAACCAGTGCATGTTTTTACTATAGGAAACCAAAAACCAGTTTTATCCAGAGGTGATCCGAGTGCTGTGTAAGAAGACGACATCTGGACAACTCTCATTAATGAGTTCCTGAAGGATCCTAATACACATTTATTGCATTCAACATGTTACAGTCCTCAGTTTACACCATCTGATCTAACGCTGCTGGCTTTTCTTTTTCCTTTTTAGCATTTGAACTCTGAGGCCATCACATATCAAGTTCACCCCTGTGTCTCCTGTGTTTTGATGGTAATTCAGAACCAATCTGGAATCAAACCAGCACCAGGGTGCAACTCATCAATTTCTCAGTAAGGAACGTTTATCAAATTTTGACACTTATCAGATTAATGATGTTTTAGGGCAGTTTTTTATTTTTTATTTTGCCCCTATACTGCAACATATTCAGTATAGAGCATGACACACTGGGAAAGTAAGCAGGGCTGACAAACAGACCGTAACGAACAGTTAAAGTGGGTCATGCATGTTTTATATTTAAAAGAGTTGTTCCTTTAAAAAAAAAAAACTTTTGCTGATAATTAACTCACTCCCATGTCATCCAAGATGTCCATGTCTTTCTTTCTTCAGTCGAAATGAGAGTTTCAAACAGAGCAACGTAAGTGCTATCAATGATTAGACAACAATCACAAGCGGTTCCTGGCTGAGTCCCATGCGTATTCCCACCAGCGAAGCAAGTTGATATATTAAAGGGACACTTCCCCCATTTGCATTAAGCTTTGTATCTTTAGAAACCCAATCATATTTTTGGTCATGGTTTATTCCCTTATTTTCCCCTGAGATGGGAGAAATAAGGATTTTAGTGTTTAACTTCCTGCTTATTATGACGTAAAAATCGTCATTTTGCGTCATAATAAGCAGGAAGTCATATTTCATTAAAAAGTCTCGCCTCGATCGTCCTGCTCGCCATAACTAACTAGAAATTTTCTGTGAAATGAATTTCAAACTCTGGTGACAGCTAACGTTAGCCATGTAGACGGAAGAGTGATTTCTCTGTTTGCGCTGTTCCGGATTAGTGGGTGTGGCTTGCAGAGCTGTGCAATGTGGTGCATTGTGGGAGTTGTTGTCTTACATAAATACACCCTTCGGTTATTTCCTGTCTTTTCTCGGTCAAGAGGGCTCCAAATTCCAAAATTCTTTTACATTTCGACTACATATATGATCCACTTTCAATAAAGATTATGTTGAAACGGGTGAAATGCTCCTTTAAACTTTTACCGCATCCAGTCGGCAAAACTTCAAGCATCTTTTTTTTTTTCTTTTTTAAATGATTCAAGTGCTGTTCTTTGGATGATTTGAACTTAAGCTTTTCTTTGAAACCAGAACAGAGTAGCGGTCAAAGCAGAATCGAAAGACAGCTGTTCATCCGAAGACATCATATAACTGACGTCTTGGGACGTCTTTTGACCATACGTCAATATCAGCCTTTTGAGGGTACTCTTAAACGTCAGTTAGATGACGTTATCGGATCCTAACTCTACCCCAGACCTAAACCTACCCCGTCACCTAACTGACGTTAAAGGTAAAGCAACAGTTGTATGACGTCCCAGGATCGTCATATAACCGACGTTTAAGGGGACCCTGAAAAGGCGGATATTGACGTATCGTCAAAAGACGTCCCAAGACGTCAGTTATATGACTTCTTGGGATGAGACTGTGTTAGTAAAACGTCTATGGAGAGTTGCTAGACTGGCTGTGAAATTGTTAAAAAATTGGCTGAAAAATTGTTGCTGCCACTAGGGTGCGTGCTAGATTTCTAGGCTCCTTGGACAATTATTTTTTTCTTCCCATGAGGAAAACAGCTTATAATTCATACGTTTGTTTTTTTGTTTGTTTTTTAATGCATGGTTGAGCCAATGGCATGACCAATGGAAGGAGCCAATGGAAGGAACTGTTCTCTGACCAATGGAAGGAACTGTTCTCTGACCAATGGAAGATGGGGAAAGTGTTCAGGTAAACCGTTTTTATTATTCTATTTGGTGGCACTAGTGGTGCATAAACTGCACATTTTCGCTTTAAGGCAACACACAGCCTGTAAAGTATATATCAGCGTGTGTTCTGAAGCAGGGACGTGTTTTTAATGTGCTGACACTGTTAATCCACTTGAAGTCTTTGTTTGAGACCATTTAAACCCATAGAGGAAAGCTTTCAAACAAGCAAACACAGCCACTGATCTATAGTATCAATACCATAAGAAGTATTTTTGTGGTATGCATTTGGTTACATTCTGCACAGCTCTGGAAACACTGCAGCATCCATAAAGCGCTTTCAGCTTCTGAAGTGATTTGTGGCGCAGAGCCGAACCCCACGGCTTATGGCATTATATACGGTGAATGTTTTGAATTATAAATGTGTCAAGAACTGCCACCTCAAATACATGTCTGGTAATTCGGGTTATTAGAAATCTACATAACCACTCCAAACCTACTGAAATATGAGGGAATATAGATTCGATGGCCAAAAGCAAAGAGGGAGATGTACTTTTGTGCGGTTGTTAATAAGCCAGGAACATATTCTTTGAGGAGTGAGACTCTGTTGTAGCCGATGGCTCTGGATGAGTGGATGTGTCAACCTGAGACTGTCCCTTCAGCTGCACATTTAAGAAAATTACATTATTACCATCTTAATGAGACAAAGAGCAAATGAGTCGCCCACCTTCAGCACTCACTCATTTTGTCAGGATTCTATGTGCAATTATATGTGTGTGAGAGAGAAAGAGGAAAATGGTGCAAATGGCTCAAAATTATTTTTTGTATCTATCTATTCGTCCATCTAACTAGAGAGTTATCATGATTTTCACATTAGAATACTGATGATCATTTTCTACATCCGTTTAAGGAGTTGTTCACTTTTTTTTTAAAAACTTTTGCTGATAATTCACTCACCCCCATGTCATCCAAGATGTCCATGTCTTTCTTTCTTCAGTCGAAAAGAAATTAAGGTTTTTTGATGAAAACATTCCAGGATTTTCTCCATATAATGGACTTCAATGGGGTCCAAACGGTTCAAGGTCCAAATTAGAGTTTCAGTGCAGATTCAAAGGGATTTAAACGACACCAGACGATGAATAAGGGTCTTTCGTTGAATGAACCAAATGACTCTTAAAAAGATTTGTTCATTTTGATGAACAAGTTCGAACAGGAGGGTCACAAACGCGCATCACAGAACAGAGCAAGGCAAGCATTTGAGCTTATAAAACTTAAACTTTTTTATTTATTTTTTAAATGAGCGATCGTTTCGCTAGATAAGTCCCTTATTCATCGTCTGGTGTCGTTTAAAGCCCTTTTGAAGCTGCGTTGAAACTGTCATTTGGACCTTTAACCGTTTGGACCCCATTGAAGTCCATTATATGCCGAAAAATCCTGTAATGTTTTCATAAAAAACCTTAATTTCTTTTCGAACTGCAGTAAGATTCATTGTTAATTACTTGGGTTTGGATTTGTGCACCCCTCTAAACTGAATTAAGTGTCCCATGCAATTACTGAATTTAAATTGAGGTGGCAAAGAAAATTCTGAATTGTAAGAAAGTTATTTTCCTATAATTAAAATAGAATAATTGAAAGAAAATCATATAATTGCTGTAAGTGTAATTGTAATAATACATTTAGTTTTGCTTATGATATTAATCAATGTTTCAAGGGATCAGAAACTTGTATTCATAGAAAAATTGCATTATGTTTTAGGAAAATCAGTCTGTGGACCCCTTGACAGAGTCTTCATAATCAAACAAATCAATATAAAGCAGGCTTGCTTTATTAAAAAACATATTTATAATTTGTTGCAAGGACTTTTCCAGGACTAAAATTATTTTTAGATTATTGCAATGTTTGTATTGTTTCTGGGCTAATTGTTTTTTAATGGTATAGGCCTATACTTTTCTAAGTGGAAGTTTTAAAATAATAACCATACGTCATAAAATCATCAATATTTCAAGTATTTATTATTTGAAAAGTAGCCTAATGTTCCATTTAATTTAATCCCTTCTGTATAGTGATAGTGAAGTGTAACTCCATGATATTCAACATGATCGCCATATGCATCGGCAGCTTCTGCATATGTAGTGAATGCATGAATAAACCAACTCCCTCCTAATAAATGGAAATAGCACATGAATTCAGAAGCAGAAGCAGCATGCCTGTCTACGCCACACTGGAGGTTTAACCGAGCGTGTGTCTCGCATTACCACGCTGGTCCCGACATCAGTTCGGGTCACCTGTACGCCACTGTTATTTATATGGCAGGACAAAGGTTCAGCCCAGCTATTAACACTGTGGCGTGAGCTAGCGATGTCCGGCACGGGTCCGGGAATATTTAGCGGATTCCACTGACTGTATTTATGGAACACCAGAGGGGAAGAAGTGTATATATATTACACATTTAGAGATGCACACAGACATAAGCACACACACATGCGCAATGAGTCACGGACGATAGACCAGGACACACTGACCCATACAATCTGTTCTCATTGATGAACCACTAATCCAGCTCATTGCTGTTCTCTTTGAAATCACAGGAAAGAAATATCTCAATTGTTTATCCAAGATGCAAAGGCCATTTAGACCATTTTCAACTTAAAATGGAAAACTTTTAATGCATTTTACCCATTCATTTACAAGGCAACAGTGTTTGGGGGCACTGAAAACGCAAACTTTCTAAAGTGCATTTTTGAATAGGATATCGTCTATGTTGAAACCAGAATGTAAATGCGAATTTTCGAAAACGGTTACGTCATGCGCATGGATACGTGTTCAATCTATAAGCGCGTAGTGTTTCTTTACAAAGTGACATCACCAACTACTGGCATGGCATGCATAGTACAGCGTTTTTAATCGGTTTCATGGATCCGTGTGAATAGGGAATGTTGTAATCTGTAGCCTACGTGAAAAACATAAAGACATTTTTTTACGTACCCTAAATGAAGACTTTTTCTTTACTTTAATTATATTCTTTAGAGAAAAAGACTATAACAGTGTCTAATGTGAGTTCTTTAGAATAGCACTGTCTAATCTCATTTGTATTTTGTTATTATTATTATTTGCATTTTGAACTGATTTTTCTCTATCATCATCCCATTTTTTTAATCACAACCCACCATATACTTTGAGCAAAGTTTAAGACTATCCAGCCCCGTTCTCATCCCAAGGCATCATATACTGACGCTTTTGACATGTTGTCTACATCCAATGCACATGGCACCCTTTAGCGTCAATATGAGACAGATATATTTGGGCCAGAAGGCGCCTCCTAGTGGTCTAACCCTAACACTACCCCAGACCTAAACCTACCCTAACCAAACAAAACTCTGTGCGTGTTATATTGACACTAAAGGGTGCCATGTGGATTTAGACAAATTTTCAAAAGTGAGAATGCGTTAGACTATCTTAATACAAACATTTCCCATCAAATACTTACAAGGACAAATGCTTTGAGCACTGATATCCACATTAATTGTATATTGTAGCACTTCTGGTTACCCAGCATGCCTTTCAGTTGGGGGCCAAATCAGATGATCATCAAACTTTGATCTGATTCCTCACTAGGAATAAAACAAGTATGTGAATTTGTTTTACAGGCATATTACAACAAATGCATGGACAAGTTTTTCGGCATTGGGAGGAATGTGAGCATTGGGTGAAGTTTTGCAATGTTCCTGAGATGAAAGAACGAGGTTTTACAAAGATGTTTAATGTGGGCCTCAAAGGTCAAGTGAGGGTCCATTCTTAATACCAAGGTTTGTGACTGAGGGCATAGATATGTATATAAAGGCTAGATGTGTCGTCCGCGCTGCTGGCCAATGGAAGTCGACGTCTGCACCTGGCGGCCATCTTGTCACAGGCAGCTTGCTCACTCGTTAATGGTCATGTACTATTTAAATAACCATAACTTTCTAAATCTTCTACCGATTTTCAAACGGTTTGGTTTGTTATAAACGTCAGAGATGTAGCTATGACACAGCATACTTGTGAATAATAAGTGTATAAATAAATAATCATCCAGATAATTATAGCCTCGTTAATAATGTTTGTAAGAAACCAAACTGTTTGTAAATCCGTCAAGATTTCAACGAGATAAGAGTATTTGTGTTCGTGTTGACCACTCATCTTACATCAGCTTACCTGTGGCAAGATGGCCGCCGGTGATGACGATGGAAACTCCGCGTAATACATCTAGCCTTTATATACATATCTATGACTGAGGGTGAGAGGTGAATATCATGACCAGAGGAAGTGATGCCGGTGATCTGGTGCGGAGTGCCAGTGTTTAGGACAGCTGTTTAAAATAGTTTGTATAATTCCATTTTGTGTCATAGAAATTAGAATAACCCACTCATTTTTGGCTGTTCAGACGAAATACGAAACTATTTCTCTGTGAATTCCTCACTTTCAAGTCAAGTCATCTTTATTTATATAGCGCTTTTTACAATAAAGATTGTATCAAAGCAGCTTCACAAGTGAAAATAATACAACAAAGTTTGTTTCTAGAAAAATTGTGTCAATGTCCACCTTAAGTAAGGCAGATCAATAATAGTGTTGAATATTTCACCATGACATCTTGCTTGAAACTTTCCCCAAATACCCCTTTCTTCCATCATTATCTCTGACTCACATTCCTCATTAAGTCTGGTCTAGGTCTCGTCTTTTATATCTTCAGTGCCTCTTCGTATCACCACCACACGTCCACACCTCTTCCCTGCAGTAACATCACATTCCTGCACATCATTTCTATGTTCTTTTTGCTTTTCCTTCCATCCCTTTAAATTTTTCCTCAGTCTGTGTTCATATGAGAGGGCTGTGTTATGTTCTAGGCTGGATTGTTTTGCAGGAGAGAGAGTGTTTCTGTTTACCTCTGGGTTTGGGACAGGCAAAGACAAGCAGTCGACTGACGCAACCTTCAAAACGCCAGACTGTGGCACATGATTATTTTAGTCGCACTGAGAGCCCAATTACAGTTCAGGATGAATCTGCACTTCAAAGACAGCGATGTGAATCCCAAGATCGTAGTTCCTTAACAATTCCTCTGTTCTAGAAGAAGATGACAAATGTACAAGTCTGAAAATAAGCTCTTATTGCAAGTCAGTAGCCTTGAGAGGTTACCTTGTCATACATTTTTATACATTAACCCGATCACACTAAATGTGTCAATAGCACGCAGTGTATTTATCGTGCAATTTATACGCGGAAATTAGTTTTTACGTGCATATGATACACATGGGTTGGTTAGGGTAGGTTTAGTAGTGGTGTGGGGTGCGTGAGAATTAAACAGTTGGGTAGTTTATAATGGGCGTGGATTGCACGCAATGAACTGCGTGTCAAATGCACGCGAAAACTACGTATTATATGCGCGTAAAACACATTTTTGCATATAAATTGCACAATAAAACATGGCGACAGTGTTTTGGGGGGTTAAAAACGCAAAAGAGTGAATCCACATTCCAGAGTGGAAATCGAAAAACGCTCCACCGCCACCGTTCCCGTCTAAGGGTAAAACGCAAATCTGCTCACGGTGGCTCTCGTCGCGCTACACATTTACGTCACAGACATACGGTCTGGGTCTTCAGTACAGGAAAATAACAACCAACATGTCGGATTATTTCAAGGGGTAATCCATCAGCCGGGAGTTGAAGCCTCGCGGGAGCCGCCATTGTAGCAGAACTTCACCTGCTGTTAGCATCCCATTGACTCCCATTAAATTTGGTGTCACTTTGACAGCGAATTACTTTACATCCAAGGAGTCCAAAGACTTCATTTGTCCATTATTTATTTCTAAAGAAACATGACAATGTATAAAATGCTCCATTACTTCGTATCTTATGTTACGGCCCCGTAGAAGCCATTTTTGTAAAAATAGGGTAACGATTGCGTCATAACCACAGGACTTTCTGTCGCTCAACAGAGACATAACCGTATAGAAAGGAGGAGAAGCTCACAGGCAATTTTTTACTGTCTATGAGGCAATCAGGGGGACATGGAGGCATAAAGTCAAGGGAGAAGCCCGTAGATAAAGCAACGGGACAAAATGTTTCAACGTTTTTGAGTAATTAGGTTATTCAGATTTGTCTTGGCACAGCTATTAGAAGATTTTTAACTGTCAGACTGTCGTCACGCTCAGTTTTAACCTGTGCAGTCGCTCAGACATCAGACAGGAAGTGCAATAATCAGGCTTCAGTCTTATTCGTTGAAATCAATGGGGTCGCTGTGTCCATTTCTTTTACTGTCTATGGATTATTTCCATACATCGGACCTTTATGTTACCCTAGCAGCTCTGATAAACAAGTCTTTTTAGCAGTTGTACAAAATAGAGGTCTTCGCAGTGCACCCGAGACCCGTCGACCCGGGACCGACCCATTTAGACACATTTAGCCGTTTAGCCCCATAGACTCCCATTCATTCTGCACTCGCCGCGATCACCTCCTGTGGAATTCTAATGGAACTGCAACCAAGTATGCAACCAATAATATGTGACGACAATCGGGTCCAGTCGGGTTTGTGTCTTTCTGCCGGGTTCGGGTCCAGTTTTCAAATTATAGACGGGTTCAGGTCGGGTCGGGCAGTACATTTCTCGGGTCCTGCACGGGTCCGGGTCCAACTTTTGAAATGAACGACGGTCCGGGTCGGTTCGGTGTAGCACATTACGGGTCTCTTTTGGTTCGGGCATGAATTTTTGGACCTGTGAAGACCTCTAGTACAAAATATTCTCAGATATTGGTGGTGTTGTGTGTCAGTGCTTCATACTGCCACCTTGCTGCCTGGAGTGCATACTACATTGAATTTCACACACTTTTGCATCACCATTTGCATGTGGATATGGTTCAGTGGATTTGATTCACCATATGCACGCGGATATGGTTCCCAGATTGTTTAATTGTAAACATAGACTCAGTCTTTGTCCGTTCTCGTAATGTTATTTTGTGATTGAGTGTCTCCTGAGTTTTTATATTAAATACTGTTATTCCTCTTATCCGTCTTCATCATGCTTTTCACGACTACACCAAGTAAATCATTAAAACAATCTTTTTCAGAAATCATAAAATGCTTTTCTGCTCAAGAAACATTTCATATTATCAATGTTGAAAACAGTTCATATTTTTGTGTGGAAACTGTGATATTTTTTTCAGGATACTTTGATTAACAGAAAGATCAAAAGAACAGCATTTATTTGAAATAGAAATCTTTTGTAAAAGTATAAATGTCTTTACTGTCATTTTTCATCAAGCAATGGCAGTGTGGTTCAGTTTGGACCTGGCATTTCAGACCAACATATTCTGAACATAAACCGCAATAGATAAACTTAAAATATAAACTTTGTATTTACCAACAACCAAAAAATTGGCAGTTAACATGCATATTACGAGCCATGTTACAATGTTGACAGTCAAACATTATGTCCAGGTTATGTTTGTCTGTTTACTCTTAAACAAAACAGAATAAATATAGCCTAGCTAATCCAGCAGTGCCATTATTTTATTTGCTCTCCGGTGAATATGCACTGATTAAAAGCCAGCACAGAGTGTCATTGAAAGCAATCCCCCTCCACTGCAATTGACAACAGCGCAGCCTGGCATCTGTTGCAAATAAGAGAGATGCCCAACAGTTCATTATCACCTGAGCCTCTAGCTTTACACTGTCCAAATGAAGCTCAAAACAACGCCCACAGTAGGCAGTTTGCCAACCCAGAGAGCAAACAAGCGCCACTGGACCTGTCAAGGGCTGACGTGATTGCGCTCAATTCGTTCTCTTCAGACAGACTGAACGAGTAGGAGACCATTTTCACAAAAAAAAAAGAAAAGAAATCAAGCTTCGGTAAATCATAATTATGACATACTAAGTCTTTTTATGTTATGACATAGTATTTTATAATGTTGACCTTTTATGTCATAATTATGGCTTCTTGAGTCAATCTCACTTTGTCACATTTGTGACATTTTTCATTGCATAATTATAACTTAAATCATTCAATTTCGATTTAAGTATTATACTTTTTCTGTCAATAAATTACTTTTCATAATTATGGCTTATAAATTAGACTTTCTATCAAATAATTATGACTTAACATGATACCAAATTTACCACATTTGTTTCTTCTGTTGTGGAAATGAGATAAGTTAGCAAGGAAAACGTGTGCTCTCAACCTGCCTTCTTCAAACTAATAATGCAGAGTCTACCCATTCTGGCAAATAGTCGCTTTTCGCTACAAAACAGTGACACATTTTGTTTCCCAATGTGCTCAAAGTGATTCGATGATTTATTTCGATCTCAAATGGCTGAAATTGGCATCAGCAGCCACAGCATTTTTACACACCATTTCTGCAATGAAGTCGTTTATTTTATATTTTCTGTCGGCTGATTCATTGAGTTGGTTCTTTTGAACTAATCATTCGAACGTTCTGAGTCAACTCGCGGTTCAGTCTGAATTCAGCTCTCACACACACCGCACGCAATGGAGCGACTTCTCAAACACGGGATACACAGAGAACATCACAAGTGCGTGATAAACTGGATATTTACTAACAATCCACTGAAACCAAACCCTGAACTGTATTATCGCTTGCCAGGAATGAAGGACATGGTGAAGTGGAAGTCCTGCGCGTGCCGCGTTTGATCTACTCTCTACTGAAGGTAAACAACTGAAGTTGGCCTACTAAAAAATTAACATGGTTTTGTGGACAAGTACTTTAGTCGTTTTTTGCCTCAAAATAACGTGCAAATACGATGGCACATGCAAATCATATTTATTCTACCATGCGATTTCTTTACCATGATTTCACAGTCAAAATAGGTGAGTATAATATGATAACGAAAGCGGTTAGTGACTAGACTGAACAATTTCAGTGTAACATTAAGATCGTAGGAATTAACATTACTGTACTGAACGTGTCTGGAAATGTGTATTATAAACAATATGATAGTAGTGGATGAGTGACGTTAGACAGTAAATCTATCTAGTACATATAATAAAAGTTACATTTTTGTTAGCCTGGAACAGTCTTTTGTGTAGGGTGACCATATTTTAAATACCAAAAACCAGGACACTCGGCCCGGCAAACAGATGGGCCTACTCAAATGATACTCGAAGTTAACTAAAAGATACTTTATTAATTTCAATACATTTAAAGTAGGTTATGCCTCCTCTGTATGGATAGAAAATTGTTATATGAAAACAAGACATGTCCTGGGAAAACAGGACAGTTCGTCACCCTACTTTTGTGTTCATTTCGATGTCTCATATATGTTGTAGTTTACCTTGCTATTTCATTACAGTTTACCATTATTTCAGCATATCTGAAAACTTGTAATTAATCACAATAAAAATAGCCGAGATCTCTCCATAATTCAAACAGCTCTGCCGATGTTGATCCGTGTTTTCATCCTATGTCGATCAACCTGACACGACCAAGTCGTAAGAATTTGACGAATGATTAAAAAGTGGCTAATTCGTAACAATTCATACGACCTCACTCGTACGAATTAGTACGATTTTGCTAGAATCGTACATATTTTACGAATTTGCCAATTCGCATGAATTTGTACGAATGACCTACCCCTTACCCAGACCCTAAACCTACCCATCACTTGGGTTTAGACAAATCATACATAATCATCATAGAAGAAAAGTTCCATAGCCTATAGCACATTAAATAGTATCATTCAGACTCAAAATAGTGGCAGTGATGCAGGGTTATTATCGTTAGTTAAAACTTTTCAAACTTATCTGTTCATTGAAATAAAGCTGAAATAAAATTGAAGCACTATAATCATTAAACAGTAAAACTGAAATATAAATTAAACAAACAGTAGTATTTTTTTAAAGAGACAACAGCACTTTTCAAAAAGGCTAAAATATAAAAATAAAAGCTAGTTCAAAATATGAATAAAACTAAAATGTCTTGCATCTACTTGCACTTCTTAAAATTGTACACAGTGTATAGTGTAAATGCACAGGGTGTAATACATCATTTGGGATGAAACTTTGCTACCTTCGCTGCTTTCAAAAAGCTTAGCTCAGCTCATTTTTCTGTATTGGTTACTATAATTTTGAGTTTAGAGTATAAAGGAGGAATATATAAACACAGGAAGACTTGCATTTTTTTTTGCCCAAAGCGAATTGACAACAGAAACGGAAGACAATAATTACTGCATAAAGTCGTAGTTTTTGTTATTTTTGAACCAAAATGTATTTTCGATGCTTCAAAACATTGTAACTAACCCACTGATGTCACATGGACTACTTTGATGATGTCTTTATTACCTTTCTGGACAAGGACAGTATACCGTACATACATTTTCAAATGGAGGGACAGAAACTCTCGGACTAAATCTAAAATATCTTAAACTGTGTTCTGAAGATGAATGGAGGTCTTACGGGCTTGGGAGAGGACATGAGGGTGTGAGTCATTAATGGCATAATTTTCATTTTTTGGTTGAACTAACCCTTTAATGAATCCTCTTATTTACATGCACATGGCAGGTTTTAAGGGTCCATCGGTGCAAATTGCTTTATCTAAAGTGAAAGTGACCCCAGCGGGTGGGCAGCTTTTGTAAATAAGCCATTATCCTTCCAAAAACGTAATTACATTGCTAATGCCTGTTGTGGACAAGGCCTTGACCATGGTGCAGAGCAGTGGTTTAATTGATAAAGTTATCACGGTCTAGCATCCACGCAGACACGATGCAGTGGGAAATCCAGTAAGGCTGAGAGTAACAACCTTGAATGCAAGAATGAGCAGAGAATCACTTTAATTAATGCTGATTGTAATAATTAACAAGTAAAGGTTGTTTATCTTAACCCAGAGAAACAAGAAAGGAAGTGTCAAACACTGACAGAGTGTGATAAGTTTTTTAACTTGTTTAAACGTGTGCTGAATTGATTGGTTTAGATTGAATTGGTATAGTTGTTAAATTGTGAATTTCATTGTACAATTAGAGTTTGGTTTAGGGTTAGTTCCTTAAATAACGTTTAACTACATCACCTTGTGTTGCTATATAAATATATATATAATTACAGTCACCAATGCATTAATCCTTTCTTTTTTTTAAAGCTGCACAATCAAGATACATGTGCCTATGCAATGCTTCTTTCTTTATGTAATTTTGTAATTTCATTAAAAGCTTAAATGAGTGTAATCCAGTAGGAATCAAATGAAATTTATCCTAGCATCTTTGATACTGTCCTTTCTTTGCCAAAAGCCTTGTGTGCCTTCTTTCAAATATTATATTAAGGTAATATTATCATCTGATCAATGGACAGCCTGGAGGGAACGTTTTTAAACACAATTTTCATGTTGCTGTGCGCAGTTTGACCTTTTTAATCCTTTTATTAATTCATCTAAGCAAACTTCACACTAGTGTCCTTGAGATATCATCTGGGCAAAATTAGATGATGATATTTCTGAATAGCCAGAATGTTCGAACATTAAAGTAGTTCAATCCATGCAAATTATGTCATTTTATATATTCATATACTGTTGTGTTTTTTTTTTTTTGGAACGCACACACCAATTTTTTTATTTATTTTTTTCAGAAACTTTCACACATTTTTTCCAAAGCCAGTTCAAAGTGACCACAGCTCCATTTCTGAGTCTTCTGAAGCCATATTATATAATATGCAAGTGAACTGCAACTGGGCACAGTGCATCAACACATAATCGAGTGGTTGAAATAGATTTCTTAGAATTCCATTTGTCTTGTGACAAATGGAATTGGATCAACAGTGTTAAAAATAAGAACATGCAGAGTATGAAAATTGGATTCCATGAAAGTGGAATATAGCAAATATATTTGTATGGACAAAAACACTTGAGAGATTCTTCACAATATTTTCTTTTTGTTTCCCACAGGAGAAAGAAAATCGTACAGGTTTGGAACCTGGACATGAGGGTGAGTAAGTGATGACAAAATTTCATTATTGTGTGAACTATTTCTTTAAGAAAATAATGTGACCGTAATCCAAAAATATCTAAAAGTAATCAGGTTATTTTTTTATCGGGAATGTGAACTGCAATAATATAAATCATTTATGAATTATTTGCTCTGGAATACATTTTAACCCTAAAACCGTATTCTGGACAAATGTGGGCAAAATAGTTTTGATTTATTTAAAAAAAAAAATACTTCGCTTGATGTGAGTGGTACAAGACTTGGCTACTTTTCTTAAGTTTGCCTCCTGAACACACACAATTTTTTTTTTACTCAATTCTACAATGTTAAGTGGGTGAAAAAAACCCAAAAAACTCCTTAATCTTGTATTTGGGTCAAAAATGGGTGCCCATAGAAATGAATGGGAAAAACTGTAATATAGAGCATTTAAAAAAAAAAATTAAAAAAAATAAGACATCAGGTGACAGCAAAGTCACTTCATCTTTAGGTTTTAGCTCTAAGAACTTATTGGAATGATATTTTAATGTAGTTAAAATAATAAAAAAAAACATAAAAATAATCATAATTTACATAGAAAATATGGTACTTTTGAAGTAAATAAATTCAAAAATACCCTCAAAATAAAAAAAAGACCATAAATTGATAGACAAAACTTTATCGAAGACAGTGATATAACATTTATAATAAATAAAAATTAGGATCACACCTGAGTCCTCTGTGCCCACATCTGTCCACAATTACAGGATATAAAGTGAATACGGTTTGAGAGCTACTCTCCCATCTCTGGTCTTCACCCACAACAAAGTTTAATGGTACTGAAAGTGGCCAAAAAAAAAAAAAGATCTGTGAATAAACACGCTGAATTGTCTGATGATTGTAAACAAAATTAGCCTGCTGCCAACTGATCCAATGCAAAATGAGATTGTGCCATGATGTTCTTTACACGCGAGTGAATCAGAGGGATAGGCCGAAGAGGAGATGAGTATTCTGGCTTTCATTTGCTAAACAAAACGTAATGTCCTTACTGTTTGTGCCCAGCTCTTGCGAACGAGAACTGACTGGTCCCCCTGCCAAGTCTCTCCCGACTCTCCCCTAGGGTTCATTTAGAAAAACACTTTTTGTGCCAGTTTTGAAGAGTGCTGATTTCCTCAGTCCACTACAGTGTAGTGACGGAGGCGTGCGGATCTGAAGTGCTTTTATAATAATTCAATCATCTTCCTTATGAAACTGCTGTTGCCTGTGTGTGGGTTTATTTTTGATTTAATTTTTTTTTTTACAACTCGTAGACTTTAAATGTGTTGACACGCAATTTAATCTGATGTGGGGGAAAATTGCAGTTAAAGTCGAGACGCTACTTAATTTCTTAAAGGGATTTTTTTTCAGTCACATATTGTGCCGAGCTTGTATGTTATTTTCTTTCTTTGAGAAAAAATAATAGAAAATTCTGTTGCATGCTTCAGGAAAAGGGTCTTTGAAGGGTCGAGTCCGAGCTCGAGACAGAGTCCGTTGGTTTTCAAATACAGCGGAGTTCGAGTCAGAGACCGAGTCTTTGAAGGGTCGAGTCCGAAGTCGAGACCGAGTCTGTTGGTTTCTAAATACAGTCGAGTCCGAGTCGAGACAGAGTCTTTGAAGGGTCAGAGTCCGATGGTTTTTAAGTACGGCCAAGTCTGAGTCAGAGACCGAATCTTTGAAGGGTCGAGTTCGAGTTCGAGACCAAGTCCGTTGGTTTTCAAATACAGCGGAGTTCGAGTCAAGACCGAGTCTTTTAAGGGTTCGAGTCCGAAGTCGAGACCGAGTCTTTGAAGGGTCGAGTCTGAGTCCGTTGGTTTTTAAGTACAGCCGAGTCTGAGTCAAGACCGAATCTTTGAAGGGTCAAGTTCGAGCTCGAGACCTAGTCCGTTGGTTTTCAAATACAGTCGAGATCCGAGTCAAGACCGAGTCTTTGAAGGGTTGAGTCCGAAGTCGAGACCGAGTCTTTGAAGGGTCGAGTCCGTGTTCGAAACTTGAGTCCGTTGGTTTTTAAATACAGTCGAGTCCGAGTCAAGACCGAGTCTTTGAAGGGTTAAAACCGAGTTCAGACCAGAGTCCGTTGGTTTTTAAATACAGTTCGAGTCAGACTCGAGACCGAGTCTTTGAAGAGTTCGAGTCCGAAGTTCGAGACCGAGTCTTTCGAAGAGTTCGAGTCCGAAGTTCGAGACTCAGAGTCTTTGAAGGGTCAAGTTCCAAGTCAAGACCGAGTCTTCGAAGGGCTTCGAGTCCGAGTCTAGAGTCCGAGTCTGTTGGTTTTTCAAATATAGTCGATTCCGAGTCAAGACCGAAGTCTTTGAAGGGTAGAGTCCGAAGTCGAGACCAAGTCTGTTGGTTTTCAAATATAGTCGATTCCGAGTCAAGACCGAGTCTTTGAAGGGTAGAGTCCGAAGTTCAGAGATCCGAGTCTGTTGGTTTTCAAATATAGTTCGATTCCGAGTCAAGACCGAGTCTTTGAAGGGTCGAGTCCGAAGTTGAGATCCGAGTCTGTTGGTTTTCAAATATAGTTGAGATCCGAAGTCAAGACCCAGAGTCTTTGAAGGGTTAGAGTCCGAAGTCGAGAGTCCAAGTCTGTTGGTTTTCAAATATAGTCGAGTCCGAGTCAAGACCGAGTCTTTGAAGGGATTCAAATACCGAGTCTGTTGGTTTTCAAATATAGTCAGAGTCCGAGTCTTTGAAGGGTACAGTCCAGAGTCTAGACCGAGTCTGTTGGTTTTCAAATATAGTTGAGATCCAAGTCTAGACCGAGTCTTTGAAGGGTTGAGTTCGAAGTTGAGACCAGAGTCTGTTGGTTTTCAAATACAGTTCGAGTCCGAGTCAAGACCAGAGTCTTTGAAGGGTCGAGTCTGAGTTGAGACCGAGTCTGTTGGTTTTCAAATACAGTTCGAGTCCGAGTCAAGACCAGAGTCTTTGAAGGGTCGAGTCCGAAGTCGAGACCGAGTCTGTTGGTTTTCAAATATAGTCGAGACCGAGTCTGTTGGTTTTCAAATATAGTTGAGTCCGAGTCAAGACCGAGTCTTTGAAGGGTTGAGTCCGAAGTCGAGACCGAGTCTTTGAAGGGTTGAGTCCGAGTTGAGACCGAGTCCGTTGGTTTTTAAATACAGCTGAGTCCGGAGTCAAGACCGAGATCTTTGAAGGGTTGAGTCTAGAGTCGAGACCGAGTCTTTGAAGGGTTGAGTCCGAAGTCGAGACCGAGTCCGTTGGTTTTTAAATACAGTCGAGTCCGAAGTCAAGACCGAGTCTTTGAAGGGTGGAGTTCGAGTCAAGACCGAGTCTTTGAAGGCTCGAGTTCGAGTCGAGATTTTGTCCCGACATATCAGTTTTGATATTCATGATTTAATATCACCCCAGTTAATAATCATCAGTTAGGCCTACAGACTAAGCTAGATTGGAAATTGTTTAGAGCAGTCATCTTAACATCTTAAAGGGATAGTTCACTTTGAAATTAACATAAACACTCTTTGGACTCATCTTTTCAGACATAAACATAACTTGTTTGGCGTCACCAGAGTTCAGATGGCAATGTTCACAAATGAACTCTACTAACAGAGCAACAGGGTTCGTTTTAATCTAACCAAACATGCCAAGTGTGAACCATAGACTGCAAAAAAATATGGACGTAGTTTCCGTGATGTCACCCGTAGGTTTCTGAAGAGCGTCTTTGAAGCCTAAAATGGGCGGGGCTTGAGTGACACCTGTCACTCAAGTGGCCACGCCCTTAATTATGCAGAACTTTAAGGCTTACTATAATTTAAACGGATCAGTTGTAAAAAAATTCACCTCCCTCACATTCGTTATGAAGGGCAAAATTAGCAACCTAGACCAAAACCACTTTTTGCTCATGGTTGTAAACATGTTTTTACTGCTGTGAAGTGTAGACATTTTAACATGGGGACATACAGATTTGACTCGCTTTTGCAGCCAGCCTCAAGCGGCCACTCGATGAATTGCAGCTTAATTCACTTCCGTATTGATTTCCAGAGAGAGATGGGGAGGTTGCCTCCTTGGTGTGAACACACCCTAATAAGACTCCTGAGAAATTAAAGAAACCGTTGAACAAATATTTTCCTCTAGAATTGGATTTCTGTTTATTCTAGCAGAAACCCACACATCATGCACTATTCACAAAACAGATCTTCTTATTTGTGATGCATGTGTAGTAAAATAATAAAATATGCATGAACATGCAACACATTTGGTGTATATGTACACGATTGTCTTCAAAGGATCTTGAAAATCTCCCAGTGCATCAACAGTGAATCACAATGTGTTTATATACCGAGACGTCTTCAATCTAAAGCCATCAGTGGAGATCTTGAGTGTGATAGTTTCACTTTCATTTCATTGCACTGAAAAATGTTGACTTCACATGTTTCTATTTCACCTTTTTCCTGTGTTTTACATGAATGGTATTTGTAATGTTGTATTTTCACAGTAATTGAAACAGCCTTGGTGCTTGGCCTTGAGTTTCATTTGAACTAAATTGAACTATATAAGATAAGTGTACGGATACCGCAGCCGTAATATGTTTGTGCTGGTGTACAATTCCTTGAATTTCTTGGTATTATCAACCTATTCAGTGAAGGTTTCATTCTGGCCGCTCTGACTAGTCGTATATTTAATACAGCAGATGTCAAACAGAGATTGTCATGCAGCTAAAACATCCCAAAGCCAGACTTTATAGTTTTTTTCCCTCCTTCTTCTGTGTTTTCCTTCACGTGTACATAATTCAATTTTTTTTTTACTGACCTTTCAAGGTTTGGCTTGACCCAAATGACCGACAACATTTCCAAATTGTGCGGTTTACAATAGAGCATACTGTGCAGAATGCATCTATCTATCTATCTATCTATCTATCTATCTATCTATCTATCTATCTATCTATCTATCTATCTATCTATCTATCTATCTATCTATCTATCTATCTATCTATCTATCTATCTATCTATCTATCTATCTATCTATCTATCTATCTATCTATCTATCTATCTATCTATCTATCTATCTATCTATCTATCATCTATCTATCATCTATCTATCATCTATCTATCATCTATCTATCTATCTATCTATCTATCTATCTATCTATCTATCTATCTATCTATCTATCTATCTATCTATCTATCTATCTATCTATCTATCTATCTATCTATCTATCTATCTATCTATCTATCTATCTATCTATCTATCTATCTATCTATCTATCTATCTATCTATCTATCTATCTATCTATCTATCCATCTATCCATCTATCTATCTATCATTTTTCTAGGTTAATTTTGGCTATGTGCTTTTTTGACAATATTTATGTGATTTTTTTTTTTTTTTTTTTTGATATTGATATTTAGGTTTAATTTATTTAAGTGTTTGTTTATTTCTATTGACTTTCTACTTCAACTTATTTCAGGTTAACTTTTCAAAATTTTATTCAGTTTAAGTTTTTCAAATAATATTTATATTTTATTTTATTTCAGCTTTTTCAATTAACATTTTTTAATAGTTTTAGTTACTGATAATAATCATGCCCTCTTTTTTCTATGTAATGTGACATTTTACTCAATAATGTCTTATAAGCGAAGTTGCAGAAAATGGGCTAAGCTCAAATTTATATTGTTCAAATGTCTGATCCCTGGCAGTCAAATTTACATAATTTCTCTGTGTGCTCTTCAAATTAAAAAGCTGTAGTGTGATTTAAGGCTGAATTGAGATGTGCATTAAGGTTGTGTAAAGTAAATTAACCCTCAGGAAGTTGATCTGACATACTATTTAATAGAGCTTTCGGAGGTGAATCACCCTGCAGGAACATCATTTCAGAGGTTCAATGTGACAATAATGGCTCTGTCTCTGGTTTAGACGCAGACCCTAGGTTCACGTTTCGAATTCAATTTCAGCTGTTAATAAGCATTTTGAATTTGATGCTGAAAATAGTAATTTATTGCATTTGTTATGTTAATTATTTCTCAATGTCCTGAAAGCAAGCCTTTGCTTTTAATTGCATACATGCAAATAATTTAATTCACAATGCAGTCAGAGTTATTCTACTGTATGGGCACAATAAACATAACATGTAATTAAAAAAAAAAAAAAAAAAAAACAACGCCTGTTAAATTTTTAGTCCATATCATCTCTAGTCTGTCATTCTATATAGAGTTGATTTATATTATGATTTCTTCTAAATGTATAACACACCTAAAGCATGCCTCGAGGGTAATATGCCCTGCAAATTAGCTTTTCAGCTGAAAAAGTCAATTTAAGAGTATTGCGTCTTTTACCGCATTTGCATTATTGCACGAACTCAGTAGTTTTCATAAATAAAAATAAAAATAAAACTGCATAATCACTGTGTAATTGTATAACTCCCACCATGCCGACTGCTGTTTTTAAGTATCATATCAATGGTGAAGTGTAACATGTTACTGTGGATCATGCAGCTTAGAACCATCAAAGCAATAATTACACACTTCTTGGCTGACAGATATGTTTGTGGAAAACCTGAATGAAATGCTTACATTTTTATATTGTTTGTATCTGACGCTCTATCTGTCTGTCTGTCTGTCTGTATGTATATATGTATATATATATATATATATATATATACACTCACCGGCCACTTTATTAGGTACCCCATGCTAGTAACGGGTTGGACCCCATTTTGCCTTCAGAACTGCCTCAGTTCTTCGTGGCATAGATTCAACAAGGTGCTGGAAGCATTCCTCAGGGAGTTTGGTTCATATTGACATGATGGCATCACACAGTTGCCGCAGATTTGTCGGCTGCACATCCATGATGCGAATCTCCCGTTCCACCACATCCCAAAGATGCTCTATTGGATTGAGATCTGGTGACTGTGGAGGCCATTTGAGTACAGCGAACTCATTGTCATGTTCAAGAAACCAGTCTGAGATGATTCCAGCTTTATGACATGGCGCATTATCCTGCTGAAAGTAGCCATCAGAAGTTGGGTACATTGTGGTCATAAAGGGATGGACATAGTCTGCAGAAATACTCAGGTAGGCTGTGGCGTTGCAACAATGCTCAATTGGTACCAAGGGGCCCAAAGAGTGCCAAGAAAATATTCCCCACACCATGACACCACCACCACCAGCCTGAACCGTTGATACAAGGCAGGATGGATCCATGCTTTCATGTTGTAGACGCCAAATTCTGACCCTACCATCCGAATGTCGCAGCAGAAATCGAGACTCATCAGACCAGGCAACGTTTTCCAATCTTCTATTGTACAATTTCGATGAGCTTGTGCAAATTGTAGCCTCAGTTTCCTGTTCTTAGCTGAAAGGAGTGGCACCCGGTGTGGTCTTCTGCTGCTGTAGCCCATCTGCCTCAAAGTTCAGACGAACTGTGCGTTCAGGAGATGCTCTTCTGCCCACCTTGGTTGTAAGCGGGTGGTTATTTGAGTCACTGTTGCCCTTCTATCAGCTCGAACCAGTCTGGCCATTCTCCTCTGACCTCTGGCATCAACAAGGCATTTCCGCCCACAGAACTGCCGCTCACTGGATGTTTTTTCTTTTCGGACCATTCTCTGTAAACCCTAGAGATGGTTGTGCGTGAAAATCCCAGTAGATTAGCAGTTTCTGAAATACTCAGACCAGCCCTTTTGGCACCAACAATTATGCCACGTTCAAAGTCACTCAAATCACCTTTCTTCCCCATACTGATGCTCGGTTTGAACTGCAGGAGATTGTCTTGACCATGTCTACATGCCTAAATGCACTGAGTTGCCGCCATGTGATTGGCTGCTTAGAAATTAAGTGTTAACGAGCAGTTGGACAGGTGTACCTAATAAAGTGGCCGGTGAGTGTATATATATATATATATATATATATATATATATATATGGTATGTTCGAGATTCCAGCCAGTATTACAGTAGCAAGAGTGCATGCAACATTGTGAATGTGCATAAATAATGGTATACAAATTCTGATCTATTTTATTAGGTTATTTTTTCCAATAATACAAAATTTCGGTAGCTTTCTCTCAGAAAAAAAGAAAACAAATCCCTCAGAAAAGCTATTTTCTTTTTTGCAGCACGAATAAAACTTCGAGTGAAATGTGTATTTTCCAATCACTTTGGATATGATCATTTATTTTTATAGCATTGAGCATTAGAGTGCATTTACATAACATGTCTGAACGCTGAGCAAACCACTGCGCAGAGCGCCGATAACTAGACCATGAACTAACCTGAAGGTTATTGCCACATGCTAAACAAAGTTTTCACAGTGTAAAAGAAACATCTGCTCACACAAATATAAAGACAAGATATTTCTACCTTCATACATCATCACAGAAATATGTCTTCGGCTTTCTAGCATACTCTTACAATTTTTGCAGAATAAACAGTATGCTAATTTACTCTATGCATGTAATACCCAAATGACCGACAACATTTCCAAATTGTGCGGTTTACAATAGAGCATACTGTGCAGAATGCTGTATCCCACAATGCAATGCACTTGACTTAACCTTCCATCTGCTTCCATCACATTCCCAGTGTGATAAATGAAGCAGCTGTGAGTTTAACAACCTTTGGCAGTCCAAGATGTAAAACGTTTCTTTCAAAAGTTTTCTCAGATGGAAACGTGACGAACATACTGAGGTCATGAGACCACATGCTAACGATTAGCAGAGCACACTAACATCAATATTTATTCTTGACTGGACTGCATGGTAAAATGCAATTCCAAATTCAGCTTCAGTCTTTATCACTGCAAGATGCTTTTCACATGAATCTTCCTTTAGCTGAACCTGATGAAAAGGAGCAGAATCTCTGGAGGCCTAGTTGTGGGAACACACTATAAAATGGCCAATTAAAATCTCATTTCAGGTGTGAGAATGACTGTCACCTTCACCTCATACCCCTCCATTATTCATTCACCCATCTCTCCATCTATGCCATCTAATTGCTGTCATTATGCCTTTCATACTTGTCTAAAATATATCATTTAATTCCTGCTTGTCACTTCTGCAGGTGGTTTGTACTTTGAGCCAGTTTTATACTAAAATATGATTTTTTATATATTTTAACTAACAAATATATATATTTTTTGAAATTGGGCAGTACACCTGTCAGGCATCCGAAGGCACCTAAAATAACGCTTGAATTCAGTTGGTGACACAACAAGGGTATTGATACCTGACAGCTCTTGACATCGACAGTAGAAACAACTGTCTTTGTTTTCTACAAAGCCACCCTGAACCACATAACTGACAGAACGGCACCATGGTGAGAACTCAATACAGATTGAATACAGTGAACAAATCTTTTAAGTTAACAAATCAGTGTTATTCTTTGCCATGCACTTGCTTAAAATCACTCCTTTAAACTTGCAATGCAAAAGAAACTTCTGCGGTATAATTAGAGTGAACTCGACTATCGAAAAAGAAGGTTGAATGGATTAATCGTTCATAATTATCTCAATAACATTTATTTAGAAAGTGGATTAGTTTTTATTTTCATGCTGACTTGCACTAGTGATTGAACGATAATCTATTTGACCATTTATTTAAGCACTTTATACTCAATCGTATGGAGCCTAGCACATGACACGGACTAAAATATACATATCCTAACCTGAATAAGAATTTGTTCTTAAAGGGATTGTACACTTTGAAATTTATTTTTGATATGTTTTAGCTTACCTCAAGGGCATCCAAGATGTTTCCGCAGTCGTTTTAATTTAATTTTTAGGTCAAACCGTTCTCGTATGTCTGCATATAATGCAGGTCTATGGTCACCACCTCAAAGAGCATGCACAGAGAAGTCCAAATTAAACATTATTTAACGACTCGTAAATATAAGTACACATTGATGGCCAAAGACACGAAACGAGCGGTTTGTGTGTGAAAACGAACAGTATTTATATCGTTTTTACCTCTTGTAATGTGGATTTCTCTGTGCATGCTCTTTGAGGTGGTGACCATTGACATGCATTATATGACAGAGACAAGAACGGTTTGACCTAAAAATATCAAAATTGAAACTACCACGGAAACAAAGACTGCTATATCTTGGATGCCCTTGAGGTAAGCTAAAACATACCAAAAATGTATTTCAAAGTGAACTATCCCTTTAATAAACAAAGCAATGAATTAAGAATTAATTCCCATTTTATTTATTTATTCCCTTGTTTTAGTCAAATCGTGGTCTCTTCATACTAATTCACCCTCATTTTGACTAAAACAAGGGAACAAATAATTGCAATGTGGCCACAATTTAACTAAATTGAGGGAACAAAAAGAATAAATCAGTGCTTGCAATTATCAAATGAGGAAATGAATGAACAAAACAAAGAAATTCATTCTTTTTTTGGCCATAAATTGTGGCCATATTATGTCAAGGTCAAAGTTTATTTCTATAGCACTTTTTAACAACATGAATGTTGACTAATGTGCTTCACAGATACATCAAAAGTACACGAAAGTGTGGGGCTTCATACAATTGGTTATATTTTTATTTAATTTTATTGAAGCCATGGGTCTATATAGAATATTGTCCACAAACTGCATTACACTATACTATACTTTTGATCTCTACTGTATAATTTGACCTTGCACTCCTGGGCCCGTATTCATAAAGAATCTTAATGCAAAAAGTCGCTCCTAGTGACCAAATTCGTAGAAATGTGGGCGTTTCCCCTAAAATTAAAGAAAAGAAATCAAATTAAAGAAGAAAGTAATTCAGAAAGTAAATGAAACCTTAAAAAGGTTCAGAAATTTTTAGGAGTACGGACGAGGACTTTTAAGAGGCTTAAGAGTTTCTTTAGCAGAGGAGAAAATGGCAGAAAGACAAAGAGGGAGAAGAAATGTTGCAGTTGAGTTAATAATACACTATAGATTGACACCCGGCCCGAATTTTCCTTTAATGATGGCCTTGTGTTCATCCACTAACTGGACTAAACACTGTTCCTCTGTCCAGTCGGGCTTTCTCATCCTTCTTGGTTTTGATTCCATGTTTGTTACATTAAAACCAACATTCAAACCACCACTTAAATTGGACATGCCAGCAATCAGTATAATTGAGCAATCAGTGTAATTGGAAAGAGTGGAACCATTTTTATCATTCCATGACAATCAAATACCTTAGGAAATTAACAGCATGGTAAATGAAAAAAAAAAAAGATAGATAGATAGAAAGAGAGAAATGATCAAATAGGAAAAATAATGCATGAAATTCCAAAGTGAAGGCTTAGAGACCCTATACTAAAAATCGCTCTTTTTTCCCTTCTTGGGCAACCAACCAATCACAGTCTTCAAAAGATTGTGCACTCTAAAAAATGCTGGGTTGTTTTAACCCAATATTGGGTAAAATATGGACAAACCCAGCCATTGGGTTACATTTTTAAACTACAATTTTAACCCAATATTTGGGTTTGTCCATATTCTACCCAAAATTGGGTTAAAACAACCCAGGATTTTTTAAAGTGTGTCATATATAGCAACGGGGTCAACCCCGCCTCTTCACTATGATAAAAGTTTTTGTCTTTTCCTTACTCAGAGTTGCTCTCAGATCGGATCCGAATCACTCTTTAAAGGAGTAGTTCACTTTTCCGAAAACCTTTTGCTGATAATTTACTCACCCCATGTCATCCAAGATTAGACCCATATGTCCATGTCTTTCTTTCTTCAATCAAAAAGAAATGAAGGTTTTTGATGAAAACATTCCAGGATTTTTCTCCATATAATGGACTTTACTGGGCACCAAATGGTTCAAGGTCCAAAAGACAGTTTTAGTGCAAACTGTTCAAAGGGCTTTAAATGATTCCAGATGATGAATAAGGGTCTTATCAAGTAAAACAATCACTCATGTAAAAAAAAAACACTAATCTTTTTCTGAGTCATTTGGTTCATTCAACGAACGAAACAAACAAATTGACTCGTAAAAAGATTTGTTCATTTTTAATAAACAAGTTCGAACCAGGAGAGTCACGAACATGCATCACAGAACAGAGCAAGGCGAGCATTTGAGCTTATAAAACTTAAACTTTGTTATTTATTTATTAAATGAGCGATCGTTTCACTTGATAAGACCCTTATTCATCGTCTGGAATCGTTTAAAGCCCTTCTGAACAGTTTGTACTGAAACTGTCTTTTGGACCTTGAACTGTTTGGTTACCAGTAAAGTGCATTATATGGAGAAAAATGCTGAAATGTTTTCATCAAAAACCTTAATTTCTTTTTGACTGAATAAAAGAAAAGACATGGACATCTTGGATGATATGGGGTGAGTAAATTATCAGCAAAAGTTTTTTCAAAAGTGAACTTCTCCTTTAAGCTAAATTAAGAGTTTTCTGAGAGGATTCTTGATTCTTTATGAATACGGGCCCTGATCTCTTTCAAACATTTTACAATATCGGTTTCTGTTATTAGACTAATAATAGTCTATCAACAGTTCCACGTGTGAATTCCTGCTGGCGTGCAAACTTGTGTTTTGTGACTGATTTTCGAACACAAATCTGACTACCTCCCAAAAAATCTCCTTGCTCCAGGCAAAACACACAATCCTGCTTTGTGCCGCTCACCCAAATCAATAACAACGTCTAAACAGATCTCCTTAAAACTATAACATTACATGATGCACTGCACTTTGATATCTCTTTTCACAATGCATATTGAGGAAAAGAAATGCTAGAGAGAATCCATAGCAGACGTGTTTAATGAGAGCCAGAGATTACGGACTAATGCCTGGGGTATTGACTGCTTGACTCCATAGTGGTTGCTTTTGCTTCTCAAGTGAGAATGATTATCTCAGGCTTCAGGAAGATGCCGATCAATGGCACGTGTTGTGGTTTGGAACAGCCGCAGGTTTTTTTTTATTTTTTATTTGTTAGAGTCCTAAATGGATCTCTAATTATAATGATTTGCATGCCGCACTGCAGTTTTATTGAGCATTATTAGCAAGCCAAGGTGGTTTTGTTGCTCCCATGATGTGAATGATGACAAAATAAAATGCCATTGAAGTTTGAGCTCCAGCATATCATTGCCTACAATGCTTTGAAGTATAATAGCAATAAAACGGTAGTGAAATAATTGCTTTCTGGAATATTAATGTGAAGGATCTGTATTTATAGGCACAATAATGACTGAGCTATATGTTTAATAATGCTGTAAGCCTTTCTGGATAATTCCCACCACGGGCTGACCGTCCAACGGCTCTTCAGCCTTTAAACCCCTCAGTTCAATGCTCAGATAAATCAACTGCTGTGGATCTTTTATATGTGCCAATTCCCGCAAGATTCATTTGTCCGATTCACAATAATCGGCGACACGGTTGTGATGTGAAAAGATGTAACGTAGTCCAGGAAAAGAGTTCAACATCTATTCTCGTGAATGAAAACACGTACGGCAAGCGAGGTCCGCTGCGTTGCCCCTGAGGTCAAGAGTGCATTCTTTCCCTTAAAGGAATTCGCTCTTTTAAAGATAGCTTGAGAACAATATATGGAGAAAGAGATTAAAGGCAAAATGTGTGATCTCATTCTAGCTCAGAGCGAGATGAAAAGCATTGCACCTTGATGAAAAGATAAAAAATATATTAATTCAATCTTTGATTCTTAAACTAGATTTAGCAGTTCTTATATTCTAAAGCTCTCGAGCAATTATGACACCTTCATATCTGGTATTAACATGAGTTTCAGGCAGTCTGATCAAGTATTACGCACTTAACACGAATGTAAACATCAGCTTTATAGCCCTTAATCCTGTAATTGTGGACAAATGTGGGCTCAGAGGACTCTTTTTATTTATTATAAATGTTATATCACTGTCTTCGATAAAGTTTTGTCTATCCATTTATGTTTTTTTTTACTTTTATTTTGGGGTATTTTTTATTTACTTCAAAAAGTACCATATTTTCTATGTAAATTATGCTTATTTTTATGTTTTATTTTATTTTAACTACATTAAAATATCATTTCAATACATTCTTAGAGCTAAAACCTAAAGATGAAGTGACTTTGCTGTCACCTGGTGTCTTATTTAGGTTTATTTTAGAATGCTCTAAATTACAGTTTTTCCAATTCATTTCTATGGGCGCCCATTTTTGACCCAAATACAAGATTAAGGAGGGTTTTTTTCACCCACTTAACATTGTAGAATTAAGTAAAAAAAAATTGTGTGTTCAGGAGGCAAACTTACGAAAAGTAGCTAGGTATTTTTTAAAAATAAATCAAAAATATTTTGCCCACATTTGTCCCAGAATACGGTTTTAGGCTTAAAGGAACAGTTCACTTAAAAAAAATATATAAAAAAACTATTGCTGATAATTTACTCACCCCCATGTCATTCAAGATATCCATTGGACCTTGAACCGTTTGGTTCCCATTGAAGTCCATTATATGGAGAACATCCTGAATTAAGAAAAACCTTAATTTCTTTCAACTGAAGAAAGAAAGACATGGACATCTTGGATGACATGTGGGTGAGTAAATTATCAGCAAAAGTTGTTTTTTTTTTAAAGTGAACTACTCCTTTAAGTCAAAAGAGCATGTGACCACAGTGTACCTAATCTAATGGAGATAGTACTGTAAGGTGTTTTTACAAAGGGGATACTTTTGTCATTATTCTTTTCAACAAAGAGCATGCTGTAACGGGTGGAAATAAGGTGTGGCCCCTTTGAGAGCTACGCCCTGTTGAACTGTCGGCAGTCTGTATTGTATGCGCCTTAAACACCACATGTATATGGCCGGGTTATTTACTGTTTGATGCTCATTTTAGCTGATCTTTCTTGTCGTAAAGCAATTCGTTACATCGCGAGACCTGATTTCACTCAACACTTCCTGATGCTGCGAGACACCCAACATTCAACCCGAAAATAATCATATAACCGTTGCAATAACTCCGAAGCTATTCAGTTAAGGTAATAAAACTGCATAGTGCTGCTTTAATAGCATTTATTATATTTAAATGGTTTAAATATAATAATTCGGGCAATGTGGCCTAAGTAGAGACGCTTCATGCTTCCTTCAGCAGTTCCCTCTCCAACACATTCTCATCCCAAGACGTCATCTAACTGACACTTTTGACCATACCGTCAACATCCGACGTTTTACGGTACCCTTTAATGTCAGTTAGATGATGCTATTCTAGGGCGTCATCCAACTGACGCTTTACCTTTAGTGTCAGTTAGATGACACGGGTAGGTTTAGGTCTGCGGTAGGGTTAGGATTAGGTAGCGTCATCTAACTGACGTAAAAGCATCGGATGTTGACGTATGGTCAAAAGCGTCAGTTAGATGACGTCTTGGGATGAGAACGGGCTGGCCTGTCAGTGCCGATGTCCTGCAGAACTTGTGTTTTGGCTGTCCATGGGATTTCAGCATTCTTCCATCCAGCCACTTTTGAATGCTGGATACGGTAGCTTTTTCCATGTGTAGACCTCCTTGAATTTATTAAAAGTGACACTTATTATTATGCAAAACTGTCCAAATGTGTTTAGTGCCTGAGTAAGGAAGAGGATGTCAAAGAAAATGTGCCATTATTTGTACTCTGCCAGAAGAAATATGGAGGAAAAAAAACTGGCAGCCTGAACTTTAAATGCATCATTACAAATCTGTATTAAACAAGGTCAGAGTCAAACCACTGAAGCAAATGGTAATGTCTTAATGCTTTTAGAGGTAGTCGTATTTTCGTGAAATCTCCGGAGATGCTGTAAACTACATTATTGTCAGGCACCAGAGCATAAACACAAACACAGACTTTAACGTTCCGAAACGCACCTCATTTGGGAGTGTTTTATTTCTTGGATAGTAATCATCAAGAGAAACATATCGGTAAATATAGAAATAGACCATGCATGCTGCCAATTTACTCAAAAATACTCTAGACATAAGCAATTTTCCCATGGCACCCATGGAGGATGGCTGGTTTTGGCTGAAAGTGCATGGCAAATAAAAAAGCAAAGTCTTTTTTTCTTATTTGTGGACGGACCCTCGGCTTGCTGGCCACTTGAGGATGCATTATGAATGGATTTGGTGGCCTGCAGATACTAGATATACAGGTTCAATATGCAGTCCGGATATTGCTTGCACAGGCGGCGATCCGCTCAGCGGCTCAGGTGCTTTCTCCAATATACATGATCTATGTTGTTTCATTTGATGTCGTGGCAGAGAAAAAAAGGTCATGTGTAATTTTTGTGCGACAGCTTTTGTTCTTTTCAACAGGGATATGCGTTAGGTAATAATGTTCATAATATAGCCGAGGGTCAGAGTCTGAATGGAGACAGATAATATGTTACACAAGATTTAGAACTTTTTTATTATTATTATTTATTGCCGTGTAGTGACTGCGCAGTGTTGAATAATAATAACCGGTGCTATATTTTTATGGGGTGGTTTTACCATGCCGGGATATACAGAGAATAGCTGCTCTTAAACCTTCAGTTGTTCTCAGATATTGTTTCAAAGATATTGTGCTGTGGTTCAAAGATTTAGGGCTTCATGCTGTGTAAAACAAAACTGAAAAATACAAAGAAGTCCAAATGCATGAATTTCAACCGTCTGACTATGCCTGTCCCAGGGGGATTTGGGACTAGTGTTTTATCAGAGAGCAAAAAAAGGCATTGTCTCTCTTATTTCTCTTGAGCACATTGATATGTTTTCTATTTTAATATATTTAAAAATGTAATTTATTCCTGGAATGCAAGCTTGATTTTCAGCATCATTAGATCCTTCAGAAATCATTCTAATATGAAGCCCTGTTATTATTACAACACTATCTCACGACCAATTTGTACGAATTCGTACGAGTGATTAAAAAGTGGCTAATTCGTACTAATCCTATACGACCTCACTGGTACGAATTTGTACGATATGTCTAAAACCACGTGATGGGTAGGTTTAGGGGCGGGGTCAGGGGCAGGTCATGTGTACGCATTCATACGAATTGGCCAGTTCATAAAATATGTACGATTTAGCCAAAATCTTACTAATTCGTACCGAGTGAGGTCGTACGAATTGTTACGAATTAGCCACCGCGTAAAATCCGTATGAATTCCCGTGAGATCGGGTTGATTATGTTGAAAAGAGTTTGTGCGGCTTAATATTTTTGTGTAAACTGTGATTTTTCATTTTTATTTATTTGTTTATTTTTGTGTGTGTGTGATGATCCGTCAATAGAAATCTGATAGAAATTTCAAAAGAAAAGCATTTATTTAAAAAAAAACATTTACTCTCACTTTTGATAAATTTAACGCATCCTTGTTGGATAAAAATATCAATTTCTTTCAAAAATAAATTTGGACCCCAAACTTTAACAACAAATCTTTTACTTTGACTTTAACTTTTATTTTGAAAAATGTTGATAATAAAATGTTCCTTGAGCAGCAAATCAGCATTTTAGAATCATCTCTGAAGGATAATTTGACAATACAGCTTTGATTACATGAATAAATTAGCCTACATTTTAAAATGTATTAAAATAGAAAACAGTTCATGTTATTGACCATAATGCTATATTTTACAATCTTTCCACAACTTAGAAATGTTAAAATAAAAATGGCTAAAAGATAACATTTAGACATTTTTTGTGACCCTATTGGGGTAACCATGAGAAGAATCTTAAAATCTCTTTGTCATGCGTGATGTCTATAGCTTTCATCTGTTTCTGAGCTCAGATGTTCAGGCTGGTTATGAGACCTGTATTCAACCTCTATTTTTGAGAGCAGCGTTCTTCAGGAGATAACAGCCGGGCTGTGTTGACAGCTCTCTGAAGTCACCTTTAGTGTAAAATCGCCTACTGAATTTTATTTTATTTCTTTATCTCAAACCATCCTCTAAAACTGAGCTACCAGCTATCAGCAGTCCCCAGAAATGGCCAGAGAACGAAAAGCAACAATGAGAGAGAGAGAATGAGAATGAGAGATAAAACGGAGAGAATGAACTCTGAGGGCGAGCAGGAGAAATGGAGAGAGAGGCCTGGGATGGAGGAATGCAAGCTTTCTTTTCACACCGATTTGCTTCTGAATGCCATTTAGGTGCAGAGCTTGCTAGTTTTGGCTAGGATGGAGCTTATGTAAGACCTGGTTACTCAACGTCCTTGCTGGCTCAACAGCTTTCATTTTCTTGTTAATAGTTAAATTCAATATTTTATTTTCATAACCAATAATTTTACTAAAATGGCATATCTTTTTTTAGTTTTCAAAAATGTAATTGAGATCAAACTTTAAATTTTTAGACATAGGGGATTTCAGTCTTACGGCCCCTGATGCTTCAAGTTGCAAACTGTATTATTCCTGTTTGTGCACCTCAAATGTGAAAAAATATCTATATATCTCTCTATATATAATGTAACTCTGTCTGCATGAGGCAAGACAGATTTTTTTTTTTCACTTTTGAGAGCTTCTATCCGCTATTAAACAGCATGAAGAGTTTGTAGCTTGACCTCTCCACCTCACCATTATATTTCTCTCTATAAAGGCACTTTAACCATTAAAAATGTGAAAACTACCCTTTTTCTCTGCTGTTTTGTACTTGCACTTGTATTCAAGCTGGTACTCTACTGAACTTGCACTCTAAAAAATGGTGGGTTGTTTTAACCCATCTTTGGGTCAAATATGGACAAACTCAGCCATTGGGTTAAATGTTTAAATTACATTTTAACCCAACATTTGGGTTTGTCCGCTACTTTGACCCAAATTTGGGTTAAAACAACAAACCATTTTTTATAGTGTGCACATCCATCTAGCCTATAGTATAATAATAATTAACAGTATTTCTGTGAGTATCGATTTCAGAGACACAAGCTTTTTGTGATATGTGATTTTTTTTTTTTAGCATTATCAGGGCTGTCTCAGCCTACGGTAACCCTATGTCCTCACTTGTCCATGCTCTGGCTAATATAAAGGCAATTACAGTAGTCAAGGCGACTACTACTAGATAAAAACAAAACTTGTATATCCCTTTCAATAATTACCTCAGCTAGATTCATTTGCCTATTTTACCTGTTTATCCAGTTTAAAGTCACTCCATTATAACACCCAGGTGTTTTACAGTGGGCTTCACATATGGTATCATAGCACCCAGATATATATAAGGGGACTCAAAGACTCCACCAGGTCCAAAAATGTTTGTTTTCATATCACTGAACTTTTTAAAAACATTTAAGGCCATCTAAGCTTTAATATCTTCAAGATAGTCCAACAATGGTGATACAGAGTTTGCATCTTTCACTTTCAAAGGCAGATAAAAGTTATGTATCATCTGCATAACAATAAAATAAGATGCCATACTTCCTAAAAATGGACCTTATGGTAAGGGAAGTGTAAGGAGAACATGATAGGCCCGAGAATAGAGCCCTGGGGAACTCCACACAAGATAGATGCAGAGGAGGACAAAAACATCCTTAAGGCAGACAGAAAAACTTCTGTCAGACAGATCAGATCTAAACCACTCCAACGCAGTACTGTTATGGTTGATGTTATGGTCTACAGTGTCAAAAGCAGCTGTAAGATCTAGGAGTATGAGAACAGTATAATAACCTGTGTCAGTGGTTAGTAACAGGTCATTAAAACTTTTAACAGGGCTGTTTCTGTGCTTAGAAGGGATTTAAAACCAGGTTGGAACACTTGAAAACCATGTAGATCTATCTAAAAAAGATTACAATTGTATAAAGATGAATGAATTAGGGATTTATATAGCGCCAAATTGAAATGCCTTATTCATAAATGCATCATTCAATTGTATAAATACAACTTTCTCCAATATTTTGAAAAGGGACAAAATTTTGAGAAGCATGAAATTGCTTTCAGAAATATTCACTGACTTCTACTTTCAAAAATCGCACCAACACCAAACTTTTAAATGGTAATTTTGTCATTTCTCATGATTTTCTTTCAAACTAAACAAATAAACTAAATAAATAACCAAATGCAGTCTGTTTTTATACAGCCTTGGCCCAAGATTACAGCAGGAGTTCGCAATAAACCTTCCCCCACAGATATACCTGAAGGTCTAGGGGTTTACAGTCACGCCACAGTAAAGAGAGGGATAATTACGTGTTGCTCAGAGCTGGCATGTTGCTAAAATGATCCTCATTAGGGAATTGCAGGAACCCTAGGGGGTCTGTTTACTGTGAGCATCCCAAAGGCGCAGCAATTCAGGGACAGACTAACACGGCAGGCACTTCCATTCATCTCCATTCCACTGCAGCGAACACGGCAGCAGGTCAGGATATTTTCAGCTTAACTAACATCTTTACCAGCAGTCTTTTTCTTGGGTTGTTTTGCTGGCCATAATCTTAAACAACTAAAGGACTAGTTCCCCCAAAATAAAAATCCTGTCATTACTGACTCATGCTTATGTGTCTTCAAGCCTGCATGAGGTTATTTCTGAAGAAGGAACATTTCAAAACAGGCTACATTCCTGCTTATTTCTTAAAATAGCTTGAATGTAACTCTACACCTGTGCTTTATTTAGTATATGTGAACATGCAAATTAGTCCCTGCCTCCAGCTGGGACTACCTAGCCTGGATGCCAGCCCGAACTCCGCCCACAACATTTTTTGATCGGGAAGTTCAGTCTGGACTCGAATCCATTGAGGAGTAATTATGATCTGGCAAAAAATCGTTCGGGCCAATCAAATTGCCAGGGCGGGCTTTATACGATGATGGCCAGATGATCTGCAGGAACGTAATCATCACGTTATCAAAGAGCGCTTAACTGGTTTCCCTCAGAGATGACTGCAGCTGGAGAATAGAGATGTATAGATTCCGCTGTCGCATCTGTTGTGAAATAAATCGACAGCGCATTAATTTTAATAGACAAACAGAAAACTGCAATCAAGGCATTTGTTGATCGGAAAGATATCTTTGCCGTCCTTCCCACATGATTCGGGAAAACAGCGCAGTCTCATCCCAATTCGTCATAGAACTGACGTCTTGGGACGTCTTTTGACCATACGTCAATATATGCCTTTTTAGGGCCCCCTTACACGTCGGTAGGTGACGTTATGGGATCCTAACTCTACCCCAGACCTAAACCTAACCCTAAACCCAACTCGTCACCTAACTGACGTTAAAGGTAAAGCATCAGTTGTATGACGGCCCGGGATCGTCATCTACCGACGTTTAAGGGGGCCCTAAAAAGGCATATGTTGACATACGTGGTCAAAAGACGTCTCAAGACGTCAGTTATATGACGAATTGGGATGAGACTGTGTTAGGGAAAAGTGTAACTTATCGGCTGGCTCTGACGGTCGCGTAAGAAGATGGGACGTAATGAAAAGCCTGTGGTCGTTGTTGGTTTCTCCTTTGGTCGCACTCATGGGAGAAGTAAGTAAAAGAAGCAACACTCGTTATTTTACTTCTAAAATAAGTAAGTTCTGTCTGACAACTGCGAAATGCAGTATTGACTTACTGCATTGCTCTGATTGGTTGTTGGTCTGCTGACTATCCAATTGAGTGCAGAGTTTTTTTTTTTTTTCCTGGTTCGGTTAAGACACGCCTCATAATCAAAGCCCAATGAAGCAGTTTCAGACTCATATAGGCTTTATGCACAACCTACTTCCGCATTCTGTAAAACAGGTGTCATCGCTTCCGGTTCTGGTCTTTTGAATGTGCTTCATGATTTTTTTGCGGTTTTACTCAAGATAACTTAAAAGGAGCGAGCAAAGATTATCATAACCAATGTCCCTCACATTTGCAGACTTAATATTTAAACGTTTTTTATTTTTTCTTCTCTACAGTAACGTTTAGATATTTAAATGGAATAAAACGCCAATAACAAAGTGAACTAGGTAGGTTAGCTGATTACCATAAAAATCCAAAGATATCGTAGTCAGTTCTTATGGCCGTTGACACTTTCTCTGACAAGCGGATGCGACTAAACCCGTTTTCGGTTTGGTCACGTGACGCTCTGAACATAAAGCCTATTCTCAATAGAATATGAGTATGACGAAGTCAGGCTAGGGACTACCTGATCCACTCAGTCAACTGTGAAACACTACACAATGGCAAGTGGGAATATTGGTTTTAGGCCCTGTTTGCATGGGAACGCTCGCGGGTGAAAATGTAAAAACATTTTATTGGATGTGCTTTTCGTTTACACGGCGATGCCGTTTCTGGCGCTTAAAAACGCAAAAAAGTGAAAATGCTCGCGCGTTCCAGTGTAAAGTGTAAAAACGCAAAAGTCTGCTTGACAGTGAAGGTTGTACGCAGGTGCGTGGACTCTGAGATTTTATATATCATTCTATCATTTAATGTATCAGCACATCAAATCCCAAATGCATGAATATAAAATCAATATGGAAATACTCCCATTTATTAGGGCTTTAAATAATGTTAAATAGCTGAAATGCATAACTTAAAACAAAATAAGATTATTGTATAATCATCCCTCCAGGATGAAGATATATGGAGCCCATTCTAACGTTATGGAGTATCCATTGCTTTAGTCTGATCAGGTGATCAGATGTACGGCTAAACATCGATATCACGCCTCCGCCAGCTGTTGTTGCCATTTGGTAGCTGATACAGATCTATCAGCAGACAGGACACCAGTCACCTGAATGACAGACGGGGAAAGAGCTTCATTAGTCTGCTGGTTAATGTCAGCCAGATCTATCTACAGCCAGAGCAGCTCTGACAAGAATACAACAGCAATGCGCTGGCAAGAGTGAGTTATCACGGCACGAATACGAGATTAATTGGTGAGATTTCACTGTCATCTGACAGAGGAAAGAAGAGAAATGGGAAGCGAGAAAAGAGCAGAGACAAGGTCACCCATGTTGAAATCATCCTAGATCACTGATTGGGTGATTTTACATGATGTATTTGCCTTTTTTGCTCTTTTTGTTTTCTTCTTTTTTTAGCTTTTCTTGGTTTGTTGTCATTGGAACAGAGGTGGTTTTGAGCAACGGCATGAACCGGGCAGCCTTTTTTTCATGACACATGGGGGCGGCACAAACAGTTATATGATAATAACAAAAAAAGTCGGCTGCGCCGCAAAGCAGTTTTCTATTATCTATCACCTAGGTCTTCTGTGACGTTACCCATCATTTTTTTCTGAATAACGGTTTTGAGGTCGTTTATGAAGATGTACTTTATGGGCGGCGCCATCTTTCGAAAATCTTTCGAAAATCCTAACCCCGCTCACCTTCTGGCCAATCCATATATGGGTAAAAGGGCGGACTTTGTGTGAGACTGAGCCGGAGCTCGAAGGGGTCTCGCCCGGGGTGTAATTCAATGTAGAAGTGCCATTGCATTGGATCAACCGATTTCTTAAAAGGTTAGTTCACCCAAAAGTGAAACAACATCATCATTTATTCACCCTCGTATCGCTCCAAAGATTTAAAGTGGACTTGTGTACTTTATTATTTTCATACAATAGCTTTGTGAGAGGAACAGCCATATTTGCTAAAAGTGGTCCTCTCTATTATAGCTTTCAAGTCACATCAATCACGATTAGTTCTTGTGTGACTTGTAAAAGAAATGAAAGCTGTTTCAGTAGATAATTGCTGTGCTCAACAGTATTATGACATTAATTAGTGCAGTATTTCAGTTTTTATCTTTAAGTTGCTAAAAAAGGCATTTTAAGTCGCTTAATTTGTGACATCTGCATTACTTATTATATCTGTCTATCTCTGTTTTATGTTTCATTCTAATATTGTTCAATCTGTCATTCTATCGTTTTATTGTTCTTTATATTATTCTATGTAAAGTTCTATCTTTTGTTTTATTTATAATTTTATTGTTCTATCTGTCATTCTTTTCAATCTATCCACAGTTTATGATTCTACATATTTGTTTGTCTGTTACCAACTTTTAAAAAAATCGTTATAAAATCGGCTTTATAGAGCATGTCTTGTCAAATTAAGCTTTTCTAGTGAAAAAAAATGAATTTATTAGATTTTAAATTCATTTTACTTGCACTGCACATTCAGTTTGAATAGCAGTCAAGGTCCTTCCCAAACCCGATTTCACGGCAATTCGTACTTTTTTTTACGAGGTGGCTAATTCGTTACGAATTCACACGACCTCACTTGTACGAATTCGTCACGATTTTTGCTAAATCACACATACTTTACGAGTTGCCAAATCCGTATCTAATGACCTCCCCCTGACCCCGCCCCTAAATTATTGGGGTTTAGACAAATCGAATCAAATTCGATTCAATTCAGGTGATTTGGACCCTGATTTACAATAGATGATGAACAGGTGTTTAACGTCATAGCAGCGGTGTTGTGCATTTTAGCTTGGCTAGAACATTGTATGGACCAATCAGCATCCAGAACCAGATCAATCAGATTTATAATGTAAAAAACAGCATTCCAGACTCTCTGTTCCTGGTCACGACACCTGAAACAAACCCAAGTTCCTCCCATGTCTTCAGCTCACACACACAATGTGGTTACGCTGCCTCGCTCTCTGATTCCAACCACACTTAACGTGTCAGGTCAAACTCCATTAAAGTTCTACATGCGTCAGTCTGCTTGCAAGCCAGCATGCCGTTTCTCAATTTGCCCTGTTTTCTATTTTTCACCCATGCTCAATTTAGAGTGCCACAAGTGTTGGGGAGGAGATAATGAGCAAGAAGGCAGCACAACCACACACACACACACACCATCTCCCGCAGCCTGCCGGTCCCCAACAGGCTTGTGTTAATTGCGTATGACTTATCGCCTAACACATGTGGTCCAGCTGTGGGGAAGAGGTGGTGCGCTGCTAAACAATGCCATGGCATCTCTCCTTACTGGAGACTGGCATCACGGCGGGATTCTGTGATGGAAATTTCAGATTCCTCACAATCTGGGGGTTCACATTATTTGGAAAGCATCACATTATGTTAACCTTCAAATGGTCTTCGTTCCTTGTTTACACTTCTGGGCTTCGGGGTCTATACGACCTCGACAATTGATTGAGTAATTGTACAAAAAATATAACTTTTTTTTTTTTTTTTTTACTTCTCATCTGTTCATTAATGCTGTGTTTTTGGAGATATAAAGTACTTTTGTATCCATATACCTCAACTAAACCATTAGCTCCTGTTTACACTTTTGGGCTTCGGGGTCTATACGGACCCCAACAATTGATTAGATTGTACAAAAAATATACATTTTTAATCATACAAATAATATATCTTTTTTTTTTTACTTCTCATCTATTCATTAATGCTGTGTTTTTGGAGATATAAAGTACTTTTGTATCCATATACCTCAACTACACCATTAGCTTGCATATGAAATATTATATTTTTATGATGCATTGCATTTATGCTCTAGTACTAGGCCTTCATTTCTGTGTAAAAAATTTCCGATTTATGCCGGAATTTTTAATTTTTTTTAATTTTTCTTGACACATGAAGAAAATATATTTCGTTTTTTTTTTTCACATTTCCCATTCATTTCAATGCGAATACCAGAAGTGTAAACTTCTAAACTTCAGAAGTTTTTTTTACATACCTTCAGAACAACCGAATCAAGCCCAGTTTTTTGTGTGCTGTATAGATAGATAATGTGTAAAAAAGTCACAAAATATTATTCCACTGAGATGAAAGTAAAAGTCGAATAGGGGTTGTATAGACGAATTGTATTTCATTGATCATTTATAGCTGTTGTCATTTGGTTTGTTGTCATTGGAATAACTGATTTATTAAAGGTTCGTTCACCCAAAAGTGAAACATCAACATGTATTCACCCTCGTATCGCCTCTCAGTGGCTTTGTGAGAGCAATTATTATTTAATTGATCTCCCTCAGATCTTCCTGAATATTATTTATAGAGACACTGTGAATTAGATTTTTCATACGATCCAAGGATGATAATTTGTAAAAACATCTGATTATAATTTTAAGAGCATATAAAACAGTAATATTGTCAAATATCATTACAATTTGAACATATTTTAAAGCTGAATTTTCAGCATCATTACTCCAGTCTTCATTGTTCTAACATCCAACTTTTTAGTGAGGCAAATCCCTTTAAAAATAACCTCTTCCAGATGACAATGACACATTGCACAGGCATCCTGCGCATCGCAACTTACTGTATATATTTTTCCCTTCTTATTTGTTCTGCAGGAAAGCCAGGATCATTTCTAAAGTGAGTCTATAGCCTGATAAGCAGCAGCACTGAACCAGCACCTAAAACATCTCATAATGTTTTGTTTTAGCAGGGGTGTGTCATTATGATCTCGTCTCTTGTGTTAGTGAATTAACATAATAACATTTTAATTCTATTATTCTTCTCAATAGAAATACTTCTGTGACCTTTAAACCTGCACAGATTTCCGAGCAGTGTCTGTGACAAAGGTGTAATTGCAGTGGGAAGTTTCGCTCCTTACAACAGTTCTCACTGTTATGGAAATAGGAGATTGCAGGGGAGAGTGGAGAGACAAGGTGACAAGAGGAGAAAGCATGAAAATGTAATATTATTTCTAAATGGAGCATTAATTAAAAATGGTCTCATTGGAGATCTCTCAACACAAAGCTGGGCTGCGTACAGAGAAGTCTTCTTATTGGCTTCAATGAGAGTTTGCAGTCAAAAATAGGCCATGCTTAACCGTTACGCTTCTGCTTTCTCAAAGCAAAGAGTGCTTTAGTTCTTTATATTTTCACAGTCATGCAGATGCTGAAGCACAACCAAAACAATGTTGAGCAGCAAAATGCATGCACAGTGTTGCATGGTGTACCTGTAATATATAGTAAAAATGTTATATAATATTCAAAGGAAAACATGTTTTGAAAAGTTCCCTTTGTTATGAATTCTCAATAGATAAAAAATTCACATTGATTACGGAAGTTAAATGATCTTTGTTAGCCGATCAACCGATGTGACGCGCCGGCAGCTGTGTTTCATAAACCTGTGATTTGTGGATGTGCAGGGAACTTATCCTTCAATTTATCTGGTGGAATCATCTCAGATGCATTTAATTAGATGGCATTGTGGCTCTACCTCTCCTTGTGATTGCAGTGCGTTATTCTAGCACTTAGGGAAATCTGAAGGCGACGGCAGCTCACCTCAATGTTGATGAGAGTAGCCTCTGTTTGCCTCCGGGGCAATTAGCTCTCATGGCTGCTGAGGGACCCGGGCCCAGTGCTGGCCCAGCTGTCTCCAGACATAATAAATATTGACTCCTCATACTTCTCTCATTCAGCTAACTTAATTAAAGCACAGACTATTTGGTTTCCATGTTGCCATATTAAATGTGAAGCACAGCATTCATCAGCTCCCATTGAATTCATCAGTTCCTAAAGCTAATTTTTAAAGGTTTCTTGGAATAATGAAAGACGAATGAATAAACCAAGACATGCAAAACAGAGAAGGAACAGAAAACTCATCAATTAAATCAAAGGGTTGTTTCTCACTTGACGGCAATGAGATTAAATTGAAAAGTTTGATCAAGAATCCAAAACACTACTGTTCAAAAGTTTGACAAGATGTACACCAATGTTCAAAAGTTTGGGTAGGTAAGATATTGATTATTTAAGTATTAATTATTTAGCAAGGATGCTGGAAATTTATCAGAAGTGTAAGATGCATTGCGGATAAAGGCAAAAAGTAAATGTCCTTTTGTACTTGAATATTTATCAAAGGTATCCGGAAAAAAAAATGCATCACTGTTTTTCTACGAAAAGATTATCTACGCACAGAAGAAAAACATTGACAATTAAGTTTCTTGCTCACCAAATCAGCAAATTAGAATGATTTCTGAAGGATCATGTAACACTGATGATTGGAGTAATAATGCTGAAAATTCAGCTTTGCATCACAGGAATAAATTACATTTCAAAATATATTAAAATATAAAACGGTTATTTTAGGTTGTAAGTAACGATATGATTTTTTAAATCATACTGATCCCACACTTTTGAACGGTAGTGTACATTTCCCAAAAGCATTTTTCAAAAGATTTTATGTAAGTTAAGACAGTAAGGTCCGAACCAAAGTTCACGTTTCTGATACATTTTATTAGCCTGGGTTTCCCCATTCTGCCTTGCCACAGCGTGATTTTATTTGCGCTGCTGGGCAGTCTGGATACCATGAACCAAATTTTCCCCTGAAATAGGGACCTAATCACAGAACGGGGAGGGAGCACAGGCACATTTGATAGACGTACAGGCGCATTCTGATAGACATTCGTAGCACCCAATAATACGGCTCTGGGCATTCGTAAACCACGCCTCAAATACGAGATAATTTACGTGGTTTCCAGACCACATTATATTCGAATTGATATGTGTCTGCGCGTTAGCCAGGCTAACATTTTATACTTTCAGAAAGTTTTACTTGGTTTCACACTGCATTTAGCGAGGGTAAAATTCGATGTAGTATGCACTCCAGACGGCTAGGTGGCAATATGGAGCACTGCCACACAACAACACCAAGACTGCACGCCTGCGTACAACCTTCACTGTCTAGCAGACTTTTGCGTTTTTACCCTTTACACGGGAACGCGGCGGTGGAGCGTTTTTAAGATTTCCACTCTGGAGGGTAGTTTCACTTTTTTGCGTATAAAGCCCAAAAACACAGTCACCGTGTAAACGAAAGGCACATTCCGATAAATATTTTTACGTTTTCACCTGCGAGCGTTCTCGTGTAAACAGGCCCTAAGACTACAGGAACTAACAGCCTCATTTTCAATAATAGCAACAAATCCACACCACCATACAAGAACAATGCATTTTTCCTTTCAAAAATAATTTGAAATGTGACAGAAAAGAGCGTTTTTAAAAGCCAGCTATTAACGACACCATATTCAACGTGTATTGAAAAAAATTAGTCTGATTCGAAGAGGAATATAAGATGGCCGAGTCCTGAGCGAGATAACGCTGTTGACAATACCGAAATGGACAACATGGCATCGTGACTTTGCGTAAACATACACACCACTTTCAAGTCAAGAGGCGTGTTATCTCAGCCCGTTCTCATCCTTTAGCGTCACATAGAACGCTTTATGACAAAACGGCGCTATACTGCACACGGTACCCTTTATTGCTTTCATTTACACGCGAACTCAAGGCGTCATAAATCCTTTAGCGTAATATGAGACTACCCTACCCCACACCTAAACCTACCCATCACAGCGTGTGTTATATAAACGATAAAGGGTACCATGTGCGTAGTATAGCGCCGTTTTGTCACATAGCGTTCTATATGACGCTAAAGGATGAGAATGCGTTGGTTATCTATATGCATTTTGAGCTATCCGCGTGTATGTCAATGCAAAAAATAAAACGTCGTCATGTCTACGCCATTAAATGTCCGAATGATTCCGCATGTATGTACACGCCGTTAAATGTTTGAGCGAAACAAAGCAAAATGTAGATATACATCTGGGGAGCGATATTTTTTTCCTAGGATGGTAGGGGAAGACTCATAAATGGTATTAACCCCAGTGATGGGTAGGTTTAGGGACGGGGTTAGGGTAGGTCATATATTTATATATACAGTAATGTAACGTTAAGTCAACGGCGTTGATAAACACGCTAAAAGCATTATGCCTGTTGATAGCACACCAAAAATGGAAATACGAATTGCGGGTCATACATACACCATTTCATGAGATCAGTCTGAAATGGACCATATGGGATGCAGTTATAGGCATTGTATTTCTACGTGGATCAGTTGAGAGTCAGCTTGACTGATGTGACCTTCCACAACTAACTCTACCCTTGATTTTTCTCACATCCAGGGCATAGTCATTTCCAATAACAGAAGCGGTGGATTCACGCACACAGTCTGACTCATGCACCCACCCAGGTGCCTCGTGCAATGTTCTCTCCATTCGGCTCTCTTCAGATTATGCTTGCAGGTAATGTGATGCTGCCGCCCCCAGTGCGGGTCCCACTGCACATCAGCATGCTTAATTTCATCGTAACTCTTTCTCTCTTTCGCTTTCACCAGCTGTACGGGTTCATTTTTCATCCTGGCTCTGGAACAAGTAGAGCAACACTTCCACTATACAGACGGCCCTGAGTGGTAAGAATCCACCGTCCATCAACGGCTTGCATGTTTAATTTATGTCTTTCACTCGATCCAGAAGTGCCTGATCATGGAACATGTCTTAAACCGCTGGGATGTCTTTTGCTCAAGTGGGTGATTTTTCCAACGCAATGGACCCGGAACCCATAGCTGTCAACATCGTCCTTGGGTGCAATGATGCTTTGACACATGGCGAGGAGATTGTGTGTGCGGAACGTGATTACGGCAGACTGACCCGAGCGCGTGGGGGAAGGGTTGACGCAATGGGGTCGTTATGCCTGGAAAGAAGCGCACATTAAGTCTGTGTATGTGTGGAATGGATCCCACATTAGACAGGATCAATTCCTCTTCTGTCTTTGTCTTTTTGTTCGCTAGGTTCGGTCATCACAGGCTACTGTATAATGACCGTCTCACAAGCTCAAAGGCCTTTTTATTTTGCCATAGTGCTATGCATCTCACTCGTCCTCATTTGACAAAGGCGAAAAAGAGACCAATCAGCATATAGATGAAAGTAATTGAGCTCAAAAATCATCCCGGCCCTTTATCTCAACTCCTTATGTGTCAAGAAAGTCAGTGTCATTATAGAAATCACATTGTGGGAGGCTTTTCTGTCTATTATACAGATTGTTTTCAATGCATATATAAGACCATTATATAGTATAATGGCTCATATTGGTCAATTTAGGCATTAAAGTCGTGGAACAAATGTGGAATATGTTGATTTCATGAATGATTATGAGAGTACCAGGTCTCATTTGGACATGCATAGAAGGATGGATCTTAGACACAATAGCTGCCATAAATCTATCAGGGAAACGATCTGAAAGGGCTTCTGGGGATATTATATACTGTTATGAGACTGTAGATACAAGGCCTCAAATCAAACCATATGTGATGCGGTATCTGGGAAAACCCACCACATGGTGAAATTTGACATATTACAGGTTTTGAGATCTTTTAAGCGAGCAGCTTCAAACTCTGTTGTTTCTTGTGCTCCGCATCACACCACATGATAACACAGGATAAAAATAAAATAAAAAGAAACTTGCGGGCTGTTGTAGTTCACACCAGGACTGGACTTTATTCTGTTATGTGGTTCATTTCTGATAGGTGAACTGTCTTTTGTAGTGTTAAGAGAAGGAGAGCTAAATGGGAGATATTTGCTGCGTCCGAATCTCCAGATTACTCACTGTATAGTGGACTATATAGTGAGCTCGCCATTTTGTAGTGCTGTCCGAATTTCTAGTGATGATTATTATACCCTATATAGTCCACTCAATGTATCCCAGAATGCATTTTGAAAAGTAGTGTACAACCGATGGTCACTAACCTAAGCCCTACATACCATCATGCATTGCGCTGATTCGTAAAAATAAGTTATAATCATGTGTGGAGTAGCGCATTATAACAAAAATGGTCAGAAATCACTTTTAGTTTTTACATTTTGGAGAAATAAGCTCAATATAACGTAATGTATTTATTTTAAAAAATCTATTTAGCCCAGAGCCGGCTCGGCACCAGCTGACAGATGATGTAATCAACGGCGCCGAGAGACGATCGAGTAGGGTCCGAAAGTGTCTTCTATTATGCTGGTGAGCTCACTATATAGTGCTCTGGTCTCTACCCCCAACATAGGGGTAGAGAGTAGTGCTTTGAGTGGAGATTTCGGGACGCAGCAATTGTTTTTTGCCCGTCCGCTCCGCCTGCTTGTTCTTAAAGAGAAACACAGTCTTTTCAGCTGGTCATTAAAACGCTATTTTTCTGCACTAAACTAGTGAATTTTCCAAAGATATATTCAGAGATAATAAACAAGATGTTATAGAATAATAATTTACTAAAAACCCAATTTTGACAAAAAACTGACATTCAGTCTATATTTAGACTTTACTGAAAATTGTACCAGCGCGACATCCGACGGGTTTTCCCAGTAATCGCATTCATTTCAGTCAGGCTGTATAAATGGGACCAGTGTTGGGAAAGTTCACTTTCTACATGAACTAGTTTACTAGTTCACACATTAACGAACTAGTTCATTTATAGTTCTTTTTTTCCATATGTTGCAAGCTCTTTATTGTTATTATTATTGCCACAGCCCATATACAACCATAGACAACAATTATTTTATTCGACGGGCAGTTTGCACAGAAACGTAAGATTTTTCCCATTTTCACCGACCTCGTCATAAACAGTTTAAGGGCCTGTTCACATATTGTGTCTTTTGCACGTCAAGTTCGTTATTTCAAATGTAGGGCGCGTGTATGCACGCTCATAATGGTAGCGACGCTGCCTCGCGGTGCATCGCGCCTCGTTTTTTTCAAGCACGTCCGCGCTGCATCGAGATAAAAACATCTCAACTTTTCAGAATGCCGCAAGCGCAAAATAAGCGCACAGTAAGTCACGTGACAAGAACCAACCAGAGCGCAACCGCCCTGAGCGCTTTGGAAAGCAGGAGAATGCGTTTTTCTACGCATTTTAGGTGCTATATGTGAATCCGGCCTAAAACGATAAACAACGCCTCTCTCGCACGCTGCTTTGTCGACGGCGGCCACGGCGCGACAATGCTGGCTGTTGTTGCAAGATTGAGTGTTTTTTCATAACACCTAATGGAAACACAGGTGCTTCGCTTATTTCAAGTCTACATGAAATCAAAAATGACCCCCTATTTTCTTCAGTGCGTGTTTCTGGGTTTATTGTGCACAATTCTACGTTATTTTAAATAGAAAAAAAAATGTTTTCTGAGGAGGCAATCCTATATTGCATTGCAGTCCATTTGACACATAAATGTGCAGTGATTCCCAACCTCGTCTGAAAGCTCCTCTCATTCCATTCAAATAGTGTAATAAGACAATCCATTAAACATTTATCTTTGCGTTAATTCATATTTCATATTAGCCGTCAGCTCCTGATATGGGGAGAATGGAATATAAATTCATATTCATGTCAGGCTTTGCAGATGAGCTAAACCTTCTATGGCATGTTAAAAAGATCCCAGACATTCTTGGAAAACATGTGCAATATAATGCATTTTAAATGAATTGCTGCATCATTAATTCCTTAGATAGTTCAGAAACTTTTAATTGGACATTAAATAAAACTTAGAGATGATGAGACCGTTCCCACCAGTGGCACTCCTAATGTAACGGGATACACACGGGGGATAGGAAGTAACCGAGGGCTGGAATTCCCCTGGACTTGAAACTAGAAAGCAAGTCTGTTACCTAGCAAGCACTTTATACAAAGCGACTTTAACAGTGTTGGGACAACTGTTTAACTATTTAAGTGTTTCATTCAGTCAGTGTTGGTCAGCAGGTCCTCATTCATAAATGATGTGCAACGTTCAGGTCTTTTAAAATCAACATGTCACATTCAGTGCTTCTCCACTCACTCATTTTATTCAGACTCATTCAGTAAAGTTACGTAAAGGCAATCATCTGTGGGATCGTTCAAAACCACATATTCAACACATTCAAAATATAAAATGTTTTCTTTTTTAACATACTGTAGTAGATTATTTATCTGGTTATTTTTCTAATCTCTTAACAGAATGAAATTAATGATTTTTTTTTTCTCTCTCTGCTGTTTTCCATGTTAAAGGATAATCACAGGGATTGAGACTGCATGTTCCATAAACCAGACTGTCATTTCTTGCAACTCTAGAATGATTGGTCACATTTGATCAGGTAATTTAAAAAACAGGTATTTGTTTTATTTAACCCAACTTTGGGTCAAATATGGACAAACCCAGCCATTGGGTTAAATTTTTTAATTACATTTTTAACCAAATGTTTTGGGTTTGTCCATATTTGACCCAAAGTTGGGTTAAAACAACCCAGCATTTTTCGAATGAATCTCATTTCATAACATCATAATGATAAAAACATTTAAAGGAATGATATTCATATATGTTTCTCTAGTGTTGTGTACAGAAGTGTTCCTTAATTTATCGTTGTAGGCCGCCTGCATTTCTGTAAAGTAAAATTAATATTTTATGCAGCCCTACAAGTATATGCCTAAGGCACAACCAACCTGGTGTTCATTATATATAAATCACAATTAGATGTTCTTCCCCAAATCATGCAGCCCTGTAGTGTCTCCTGATATCAACATGTTCACAGTTTTTTTATTTTTTATTTTTTATTACAGGAACCAGATGCCACTGATGAGTCCTGCTGACTTAAAGATTCAGACTCCCTGTACATGAACATAGTAAAATGGAAAAAGCAAACACCTGGGAAAAGACAGGTATGTTAAAATAAAATCTTCCATTGTTATTTTGCAATTTGTCTTTTTTCTCATACTGTATCTACACTACCGGTCAAAGGTTTAAGATCTGTAAGATTTTTTATGTTCTTAAAAGAAGTCTCTTCTTCTCACCAAGGCTGCAATTCTTTGATAAAAATACACAAAAAACACAGTAATATTGTGAAATATTATGACAATTTAAAATGACTTTTTTATGTTAATATATGTTAAAATGTAATTTATTCCTCTGAAAAAGCTGAATTTTCAGTATCATTACTCCAGTCTTCAGTGTCACATGATCCTTCACAAATCACTCTAATATGATGATTTTATGCTCCAAAAACATGTATGATTATTATCCATGTTGAAAACAGTTTTTTACATTTTTATTTCAGGATTCTTTGATGAATAGAAAGTTCAAAGAACAGCATTTATTTAATTAGAATCTTTTCTAACATTATAAATGTCTTTACTGTAACTTTTGATCAATGTAACTCATCCTTGATGAATAGAAGTATTGATTTCTTATTTATTTCCCCCAAAATAAAATACAAATTCTTACTGACCCCAAACTTTTTAAAGGGTAGTGTTTAATGTAACAAAAGCTTTCCATTTCAGATAAAAGCTGTTCTTTTAGAACTTTCTTCATCAAAGAATCCTGAAAAAAAAAATGTAAAAAACTGTTTTCAACATGGATAATAATCATACATGTTTTTAGAGCATAAAATCATCATATTAGAGTGATTTGTGAAGGATCATGTGACACTGAAGACTGGAGCAATGATGCTGAAAATTCAGCTTTTTTCAGAGGAATAAATTACATTTTAATATATATTAACATAAACAAAGTCATTTTAAATTGTCATAATATTTCACAATATTACTGTGTTTTTTGTGTATTTTCTAGTGTGTTTGCATACATAGTGATTCCTCTTTTCTTCCTTGTATACATATAATTTTTAGTAATGTTTAATTCTTTTTTTAAACAGTTTTCTTCTTGCAAGCACTGCTATTTTCTCTTTTTTTGACACAACCAAGAAAAATAAACACCTTTATGCCACCCTATTAAAACATACAAAGAGATGCAAAAATGCAAAATTCCGTCCCACACAGACACCTCACATCTCTCCACAACATACAACACGATATGGCTGCAACATCCAAGTGAATGAAGGACAAACAAGGAATGAAAGAGAGGGAGAAAACATTAGGGAAATTGTCCTGGGTTGTGAAATATCAGCTTGCTCACAGATCCAGTCGCTGGATTTGACCCAGAGGCTAAAGAATCTAATGAGAGCAATCAGTTCCAGTGGCAGGACGGACTGAACCATCGCCAGTCTGATGCTATGCACCATCTCCTGCCACGGGAAGCCTGTTACTGCTGAAAGAGGGATGGATGGATGGATCTGTGCAGCCCGAAACGTTCTTAGAGAATCTATAGTGATTCTTTGTCTCTCAATGAGCCATTGTGCATCTCCTTTGTGTCTCCTGACGTGAGGGTATTGAGAGACAAACAGAAGCCACTTTCTAGTTTCTGTACAGATGTCGATGCTTTGTCTGTGTGTCTGTCCATCTGCCCCTCCTTTTTCACAATTTTCTCTCTCTGTTTACTGAAGTTGTCTCTGCTTTATGAGCTGCCCGTGGCTGTTGGCGCTCTCCTCTCCGCTGGCTCTCACAGACTTGCTGTCTTTCTGTCTCCTGATCAAGAGTTGCTTCTGAAAGAGAGAGGAAGAAAGGGGAAACTGACTGAAACAGATGCAGTAGGAATTTTGAATTTGTGCTGTGGGCGAATATAACCTGAGTCTTCAGACGGTGGATCGTGCGCACATCTCGTCGGGCTCCGCAGCTGTAGTCGTTCTCCTGAGTCATTCCGAGACAGAAATACCCAAGTCCTCGTTCCACCTGTCATGAGATTCGCAATTATGTCTGGATATTGGTTCAGCTCTGTTGTTTGCCTAGAGTGAGACAGAATTTGATTGGCTGGTTCTGCAGAGTTAAACTAACCTTAACCATTAACAGCATTATAACTAACAATTTTTACATTTTCTGATGTTTTTTGGCCATGGTGATTGGGTGTTGATATGCGGTTAGGAAATTCTGAGTGATTAAAAGCTCACAGGAATGTCTTTGGGCCGTACATAAACCTGCAGTTCAATAGTTTGGGGATTTTTTGCTAACACTTACAGCTTCTAGGTTGCACGTCACTCACACGCAGGCTCACTATTGGCCGACGCTAGTCATGTGATGTGTGTAACGCACAAATTAGAAGCTTTGCGTAGTTTCACTACATGAAATCTCGAGGCCGACAGAGAAGGAAATGAATAGTTGAATAAAGTCGTTATTTTTGTTTGTTGTTTTCTCTACAAAAAGTTGTCTCCTCGCTTTATAAACTTAACGTTGAGCCACTGTAGTCACGCTGACTATTTTAACGGATGTCTTTCATAACTTTTGGGACAGACAGTTTTAATCCCTTAAAGGCCTGTTCACACCAGGGACGGAATTTCGCGCGTGATATTCATCGACGTTTAACGCCTCGTGACTAAACAATGGAGGCAAATCTGAGTGTTCACACCGATGCCGGAAAACGGCAAGTGTAAAAGCGTTATTTTTATTTTTTTTAAACGCCTCGGGTTTGTTTTTTTTGGCGTCAAAAACTATCCGAGACCAACGAGATTGGCGGTTTTGCTCATCGTGTCTGGTACTTCTGAAGTTACAGTAAAGCATAACATGGGGGCGCTCAAACACAAAACGGTCTTGCCGAGCACACATACGGCGAAGAAGATAGCCTATAAGGCAAGATACCTATGGGCAGGACGAATGTTGAGCTGCTGGTCTCGGAGCATAAAGAGCTATGATAATATTTATATTAATATTTCTGTAATAAAAGTATAGTATAGGGTGACCAACAGTCCTGTTTTCCCGGGACATGTGTAACAGTCACTTTGTGCTTTATAGGAGTCTGAGTTGAGATTAGAACTGCACGTAGTGTGCGTAGAGGAGATAACCGCTCTGCCGAACTCTTTGTAATCTTTCTTTTATTTTTATTTTTATATTGTGACCAGATTTGGATGTTTGTTTGTTTTATTTTGTTTTTCTCACTCGATCCCCATGTATGAGGACGAGCAACTGCATTCTCATCCCAAGGCGCCATATATGACACTTTTGCAAAAGCGTAAATATCCAACGCACATGGCACCCTTTAGCGCCAAATGAGATGGTTAAGTTTAGGTAAGGTTTAGGGTTAGACCACTAGGAGGCGCCTTCTGCCCGATTTATTTTTACGTCTCATTTGGCGCTAAAGGGTGCCATGTGTGTTGGATATTTACGCTTTTGCAAAAGCGTTGTACTGTGGCGCTTTGGGATGAGAACGACCTGGGACGAGTTTAAAGTTTGAGTGGTTTTATTAAACGCGGGGAAATACGACAACTCTCATCTCTCGTGCATCTGTTCATCCGACAACTAGTGCTATGTTTTTATACTCTGGGCAACATCTCTACTTTGAAAAAACTCCTGGGAAAGATCACAGTTCTACAGCAAAATATAGATGGGCAAACAAGGAGGATGAGGAAGAAAAACAGGATAAAGAGGATGAAAACTAAAGATATAAATAGATTTTGTTAGTTCGTTTTTGTAAGTTTGTGAGAGCTATTTTTTTGTTACATTTTGGAGGCATTTCTTTTAGTTATTTATTATTTATATATTTATTTTTCTAAAACAGAAGACATTATTTCTATCATTATTTAATTCATTAAATTTAATATGTCATAATAAAACATGTTGAGACATGAATATGAACACCCTAGTATAGGATTCTATTATTATTTCTGTTTTACATTAAGCGCCATCTAATGTCAAGGAATGAATTTGCATGTTCACTCGGCTCATCGTCAGCGAAAATCGCTTCGGGTATGAACACAAAAAACGCGTTGAAAAACGCTGACGAATAACGCGCGCTGATATTTGTCCCGGTGTGTACAGGCCTTAAGACTATGTAGGAGTGATACAGCTCTCAGATTTCATCAAAAATATCTTAATTTGTGTTCAAAGATGAACGAAAGTCTTTCGAGGTTGGAACAACATGAGGATGAGTACAAACAAAAATGACATATTTTGTTTCTAATTCCTGTTCTTAGCCATCTAGATTTCCTTAGTCAAAGTTTTCCTGGTAAAAAACATGTCACGCTGGTAGACCGGCAGCAAACCTGCATAAAACAGACCATCATAATTTTTTTTTAAAAATCCTTGGCTTTTCGGAATAAATGCATGCTCTATTTTAGTGATCCATTGAATCCATGTAAGAAACAGACATGGACCTTATAATGAGCATTTCAGATATCTTTCTTCATAAGGGACCTTGCTTTTCAGCTTTTTGCAGCATTTGTTTGTTTGTGCACAGTTTCATTCAGTGGTTTTAAGGCTGAGTATTGGTGATAGTATAGATGAGAGTGCTTACACTGAAGGATCTGACATTGCAAGCCTCCAAATGAGCTTCCCTTTGTGTTGTGCTGAAGAGAGACCAACAAGAAATAAAGAGCAGAGAGAAAGCACCTGAAAGTGAAAAGCGAAAATGTTTTCTTTGGCAGGTGACCCTTGTTGGTCTTCTTGTTTCAGGAGGAATGCCAGGAGAGAAGATGAGTGAAAAACAGACAGCTCTTTGTGAGTAGCCCTCTCTGTTTTCAGCTGAGACTGAGAAGCGGGAGAGAGAAAAGCAAAGCCGCTCATCTCGCCCTTTTGCGTGCCCTGGCCCAGCGAGAGATAAACAGAAAAAAAGGTGAGGGTTTCCTCTTGGCCTCAACCTCTCAGAGTCGCTCTCGGGGAACCTTGGGCGTCTCCCTGACCCACCTCGGCTGAGATACCTGGAGTGCTGACAGGCGGGGTCTTGGGGTCGACTTCCCTGCTGAGACAGGATCCGGCAACTCCAACATGACACATATAGGAAAGCTAATTAAGCAGGCGACTGAGTGATAGGTTACATGGTGGCGGTACCAGCCGCGTTGACTTCTCTAAAAGCGAGACAAAAGCTACGTGCCTTCTTTATGGCCTTGACAGAAAGTGATCAGAGAGAGGGTGAAAGCTCCACAACTTTTAGAACTTGATGGATTAATTGGTGTCGTAGAGTCACCGAATTACATGACAGATGTATAGTCGTGTATTCTTTGAACAACGGGGCTAATGGGTGTGTTCATGAGTTCATTTTAATTAGCAGGCTGACATAAGCCTATACATATTTAAATGATGTATCCCTCAGTGTTGTTTTATTAGAAACAAGTACAGTAAAGTGGCATAATGAGAGCTGCTTTGCTGATCTTCTCATGTCTGTTGCATGTTCTGCCCCAAGACTATATTGTACATAATGTTGACTTTAAACTAAAAGGGAGAAACCCGAAGGTGGGTATACATATATCTCAGACTCACTATTTCACTGTTGGGCTAGCTGTGTAATCAGCTAGTTACTCGGTATCTTCCTACTTTTTTAGTTACTCTGTATCTTCCTACTTTTTTAGTTACTCTGTATCTTCCTACTTTTTTAGTTACTCTGTATCTTCCTACTTTTTTAGTTACTCTGTATCTTCCTACTTTTTTCAGTTACTCTGTATCTTCCTACTTTTTTAGTTACTCTGTATCTTCCTACTTTTTCAGTTACTCTGTATCTTCCTACTTTTTTCAGTTACTCTGTATCTTCCTACTTTTTTAGTTACTCGGTATCTTCCTACTTTTTCAGTTACTCGGTATCTTCCTACTTTTTTTAGTTCTCTGTATCTTCCTACTTTTTTTCAGTTCTCGGTATCTTCCTACTTTTTAGTTCTCGTATCTTCCTACTTTTTCAGTTTCTGATCTTTTCCTACTTTTTGTTAATCTTCTTAATTTCTCTCCTACTTTTTTAGTTACTCTGTATCTTCCTACTTTTTTAGTTACTCTGTATCTTCCTACTTTTTTTCTTAATCTATCTCCTACTTTTTTAGTTACTCTGTATCTTCCTACTTTTTTAGTTACTCGGTATCTTCCTACTTTTTCAGTTACTCTGTATCTTCCTACTTTTTTTAGTTACTCATGTATCTTCCTACTTTTTTCAGTTACTCGGTATCTTCCTTCTTTTTTAGTTACTCGGTATCTTCCTATGTTTTTCAGTTACTCTGTATCTTCCTACTTTTTTAGTTACTCTGTATCTTCCTACTTTTTTAGTTACTCTGGTATCTTCCTACTTATTTTAGTTACTCAGTATCTTCCTACTTTTTTAGTTACTACTGTATCTTCCTACTTATTTTAGTTACTCAGTATCTTCCTACTTTTTTCAAGTTACTCAGTATCTTCCTACTTTTTTAGTTACTCAGTATCTTCCTCCTTTTTAGTTACTCAGTATCTTCCTACTTTTTCTGTTTCTCAGTTTCTTCCTACTTTTTTAGTTACTCAGTATCTGTTTTCTCTTTCTTCATTTTCTCTATCACTCTCTCTGAAATACATTCCCTGTCACCCTGTCCTACTCTTTAGATTTCTCACAGTGCCGAATTTCCACAGAGTGGTTTAAATAATTAAATTGAAAGTGTCTGGAATCTAATGTCCGTGAGGAGAGAGTGGGAGAGACTGTGGATTATGGTTTCAAATAGAGGTTCCTTCAGTATCTCTGGCCAGGCTAATATGAAAATACAGCCATGGTGTACACGACAGCCACATTCCCACACTGCTTCCCATTTCCTCTCAGGCATCTCTTTCTGTTTAATGGAGCGTGCGTTCAATGACTGCAAAAGCCACATTCTGATGTGCTCCTCCAATTTGCTGGAACTGCAATCATTGCAGGCCAATTGGTGCAGATTCGATTAATATGCACCGGGCCGTGGGTTTGGGACCCAGACTCATTGAGATGTCCTAAACGGGTCATATCCTCACCAATTCTCAATCTTCCGCCATTTAAGAGTTTATTGTTCTATGAAGAAATGCTCGGATTGATTCACAGCTAGTTTTATTTCAGGACTCAGAGACCCAATTGTCAATTTTTGATACTGAGCAACAACAGTAACAAAATCATAATTTCCTGGGAAACTGGCACATATTGAAAATGCTAAGCCTGTGGATTTTTTTTATTAAAACTACTTGCGGTTTAGAGCAGTTTCCTAAAATGCCATGACTTTTTTGATGCACTACAAGAATTTATTTGCATGAGTCATATTGTTTGTTTTTATACTTAAAAAATTCACATTTTGGAAATGTAATAAGCATTTTTATTGGAAAATAAGTGGACTATAAGGGGGAGAAATAAAATAAACAGTGATAATAAACTCCTTTAATGTGGCATTTTTTATTTTTTTTATTAATGAACTCAACAGAGGCAGTAAACTGAGAAATCATATCTAAAACTCACACCTTCTCAAAAAGGATGAGAGATTAATGTATGAATGAAATGATAAATCCAGCCAATTTGTTTTGTTCTTTTGCAGTGGGATGTTTGTGCCACTTCCAGAGTGGGAAGGATATTTTTCCCTTGTCTACACAGTATTATCACCATGGAATTAAATTTATGGAGGAAAAGATAAATGGCGTTTGACGGAGTGTGTTGTGCGTGAGGCACCTGTCAGATGTTCACAGAGAGCTTGGCTCAGATTTCAGAACAATGGCACGCAATCTGTTAAATTATCTCCAAAATGTCATGGCCCTGCGTGCGAACTAGAACAGTGATTTCCTTTCAATAACGCAAGAATCTGTCAAAGTTTTGATTAAATTTCCTATCTTTTTTCTCTCCTTTGATTTATATTCCAGACAGAACAAAAATAAATTGTCTTTCAAAGAGTAAACCGGTCCAAGCAATCAAGCCACATCTTCAGTGTCTCTTCAGAGTTTTTTTTTACTTTATGCATAACGTTCTGTTACGGTGCAGGTCTCAGCCCCTTTGCACGCTTATTTCTGACTTCTTTTCAGAGTGTGTGACAGTTTTACTAATAGCGGCCCCAGGGTGCCTCTGTATCTATCACAACAAAGCAAAACAAATGTCAATTTACTTCAGCCCTCGAGGGGGGCATTTAGAATGACACTGTTAACTTGCCAACAGCTTTCATTAATAACTAATTTCTTCTTTGAGGAAATGTCTTTTAGAATACCACTATATGTGCACAACTAGATGGTTGCAATTATAGTGATGCAATTCAGAGTAAAACGATGACATTTTAAATACATTCTTAGTTTAGATTCTCATTTAGATAAAAACTCCTTTTGTTAGTCAAGGGGGTAGATTTAATATATATATATATATATATATATATATATATATATATATATATATATATATATATATATATTTATATAATAATTAGAAACTCCAGTCACTCTAGTCTGCAGTGTCACATGGTGTTTCAGAACACATTCTAATTTGCTGATTTATTAATAATGATCCTTAGTATTGTCAATGTTGAACATTTTTTTGCTGCTTAAAGTTTCTAAAGTTTTAACGTTTTTAAAATCTATTATGTCCCCAAGAGTGTGTGAGTTTTAGCACAAAATACCCCACAGATATTTTTATAGTGTCTTATATGTTAAAGTTGTCACTTTTCTAGGATTTGTAAAAACACACTGTTTTGTGTCTGGCCCTTTAAATGCAAATGAGCTGCTGCAGAGGGCGGGGTTTCAAGAGCCTGCTGTGTCTGTTAGCAGCTGCGACACACTAAACTGACAGAAACTGTTCTCCTTTAATGTTAAAATGGAGTCAGTCAAAGATGGAGAGACTCAAGAAGAAGTGACAACATGTAGAATGCAACAGGACATCTCTGAATGGTTAGTTGATGAATTTATGTTGCTGATGTGGAGTTAACTATCTTCAATTAGCATATTCTGTCATGATAATCTATAAATCGCTCATATAGGAACTGTTGTGAGATGCACACAGAGTGACTTTCTATTGCATGTGAAAAGATGGATGCTAAAGTTTGAGTTGACTCACAAACTGTACTCTTATACAACAGCTCTTCCTCTTCTCAACATGGACCGTGTGTTCCGAGCGGATTTATGTACATTTTAGGTTTGGTGATGTCACTTACCCGAGAGGAAGCTCGTGTAGTCCGTACCAGCCGTTTGTTGTAGTCCTTTGTCATTAAAAGCAAATATCTTCCTTTGCTTTGAACTTTGAGTGTTGTAACTTTGATAATGTCGTTTATGCTCAAACAGCAACATTACACACTAACTAAAGTTAGAAAAGTGAAATCATACTTCACCATTCCTTTAAAATTTGGTCATCATTTACTCACCCTTATGTCGCCTAAAACCCGGAAGACTTTAATTCATCTTAGAAAACAAATGAAGATATTTTTATCTCTGTCCTTCCATTGACAGCTGCAACTACTTTAACGCTTCAAAAAGTTCATAAAGAGATTGTAAAACTAATCCATATGAATTGAGTGGTTTAGTCCCTGTTTTCTGAAGAGACACAAATCGCTTTATAGTCTGAACAGATTTAATTTACTTTTATTCACTGTAGGGACATAAATCTCTCAGATTTCATAAAAATATTTTAATTTGTTTTCCAAAGTTGAACAAAAGTCTTACAGGTTTGGAAGCTAACATGATGTGTGATGTATATACAATTTAAAAGAACTCACTCGCTCCAAACTTTTGAATGGTGTATCATGGTTTACACAAAAATATTGAGCACTTTTCAACTCTGATAATAATAAGAAATGTTTCTTAAGCAGCAAAAATCAGCATTCAAATGATTTCTGAAAGATCATGTGACACTGAAGACTGGAGTAATGATCCTGATAATTCAACTTTGATCACAGGCATGAAATCAAGGCCTGAAGATGTCGAACAGCAAAGAGAAATGAATGCATTATTCAAAGATATGAACAATGTCTATACAAAACAAATCAGTTTGAAGGATATTGAAATTTAAGACCTGTAGTGTAATGGCATATTTTAAACAATTTGTACCTAGTCTGATATGTAGTTAATTAGTTTCCATGAGCTAGTCCACATTGCATGGAAAATACACCTGCGAGATCTCTGAAGAGGCCAACGAGGAGGACTAACGCGTTTATCACAACTGATGTTACATTCAGGTTTACAAACAGTGCTAAACCACATGCTGAGGAATCTCCTCTTTCTCTTCTTTTACACTCGAGAGCCGCAGGAGACTGATCGGCTGAAGCCATTTCCCAGAATGCATCACAGCTTCCCACGCACATTTTTCATCAGCTCTCAGCTTGATTTTTTTATTGTGTACGCAGGGGTCTGACTGTCGATCACTGTGCATCGTACAGCCCGAGAGCTGAATCACATTACACTTCGCCTTTCCTGATGCTCATTCGTTTGAATATGTTAAAGGAGGATGCAGATGTGACAGTCTAACAACCATACTGATGCTTTCTTTCCTCTCTTGATTTTCCACAGACACCCTCTACATCATCTCACATTGTTCAAAACCACAATAGAAAGGGCATTTTGAATCCTAATGTAATGGAAAACACACACCGTACATAGCAGCTCAGAAGTCACATGTTCAAAGACCGCATGCCAACACCGACAGCAAATCTGATGCTATTTTCACCACATGATAAAAATAACTGCAATCTCAGGTGTTTCAGTAGATGTGTGACATATGTTGTGGTACTGGAATGGCCAACTGAATTCCATCAATACCAGGTCAATACGCACAGCTGGCTTCATTCGAGAAAAATCAATATTAGCATTCTTCCATGCAGAGTCATATCAAATGTTTTATGGCTCCAGAGCACTTGGATATTATAAATGATTGTATTGAGACAGAAAATGTTGCCAGGTGTTACTTTTTGCCACAATGGATAAGATAAAACATTAAATTACATATATATGCGTGTATAGTCACTTTACTAGGTACACTGTGCTACTGCTTGATTGGTCCCCCTTTTGCTTTTCAGATTCAACAAGGTGCTGGAAATGTTCCTCAGAGATTTTGGTCCATATAACAGGACATCGTCATGCATTTGCGGCAGATTTGTTGGTGTAACCGGTGTGTCTTCTTCTGCTTTGGCTCGTCTGCTTCAAGGTTTGACATGTTGTCAGTCAGAGATGTTCTTAACGAGTGGTTATTTGAGTTACTGTTGCCTTTCTATATAAATGCAGTCAATTTACCAATTAACAAGGCATTTAACCCATAGATCTGCTGCTCACTGGATATTTTCTTTTTTTATGACCATTCTTTGTAAACCCTATAGGTGGCAGCCCATTCGTATCTGCCAGGCCGTCACCTAACTGACCGCCTTGGGAAGCATTTTGACCATGCTTCCAATATCTGACGCTTTAGGCACCCACCGTAATCCTCATGAATGTGATTTTCTAGTTTTTTGGTGCGTTCCAATGGTCAGACATGTAGTTATCATTGAGTCCAGAGAAAAATTTTATTTTTAAAAAAATATTTTAAACATTATTCCTAGTTCAGATTTCGTTCGTGTGAACATCCATACACAGCTCAAAAGTCCAAAAATCCACAAATTCGAAGTACAGGCGGCGAGTAACAGCGTTATCTAGCTACTTTCTATGACAAGACCCCGGTTCCAAGATGGCGGCAACTTTGATGCATGCTTAGAACCCTAAGGTGACATCTAGTGCATATATCTATGGTCAGATCCTATGGTGTTCTTCCAGGAAGTGACATCATTTTGGAGGGACAAAAATAGCACACACATTAATAAGTTGATTTTGGAATATAGGTGACAGAGCACAGGTTAGAATATTGTTAACTTTTTTAAAGGGATACTCCACTTTTTTTGAATAGGCTCATTTTACCACTTCCCCAGAGTTAAAAAGTTGAGTTTTGCCGCTTTTGAATGTATTCAGCTGATTTTCTGAATATTTAGAAGAATATCAGTAACCAGACAGTTTCTGGTCTCATTGACTTCCAGAAGGAAAAAAATATACTATGGAAGTCAATGAGACCAGAAACTGTCTATGGTTACTGATATTCTTCTAGATGTATCAAAAATCTGCTGCAATATCATTCGAAAACAGTAAAATCCAACTGTTTAACTCTGAGTCTAGCGAGTGGTAAAATGAGCCCTATTTCCAAAAATGGAGTATTCCTTTAAGGGAAACTGGTTTGTATGTATCAGGTTATGAGAATAAATTGGGATATAGGAAAATGTGTAGGGAAATTAGTGAATGTGAGTGAGTAAAATGGTGTTTTTTTTGTTTTTTTGTGGAACTAGTTGTAAGCCTAATGTCTGATCCACACTCCGGAGCAGAAGGTGGCGGGTAATGCACAAAAAGCTGGTTGCCAATCTCCGTTAAAAACAAAGAAGAGGAAGAAAGAAGTAAGTTGATTTTGTTGCATTTTGGCAGTAGCCTATCAGTTGATTGATTCATTTCATCCTGTATAGAAACTGGTGTGATAAAATCATAATGACAAACGATGGTTAAAATATATGGATTAATGACTTGTCTGCTGCTGGTTCCCAGTGTGCGGGAGAACAGCTCGTTGGAGCAGGAAGAAAATAAGATATGAAACAATAAACGGTATAATCATAAAATAACAAACAGGAAAAGATTTCAAACACAGATCTGGTTTATTGCTGTGCTGATGTTCCACAGAAGAGGCTGTTTGTCTTCATGTCAGTTTTGCTGTTGTAAGTTTGGCTTAAATATAATGCCCATGTGTCTAAGTGTACCATATTGTCTGCATAATGTTCATATACATACTATTTTCAAATGTACTTTGATTTTCAGTTTGTTTTAGTCTAGTTACTTTAGATTGAACATTTAAAATATGAAAGATGTCAAAATATGACTAGGCCTATTTCTCACTGGAGTCCTGCACTAGTTAAATATCAACTATTCAATAAAGTATTAGTGTTGCAAAAGCCATATTTACTCAGAATACACAGCAGTTATTTCAAATGTCATCATAGAGAATGGGTGCTTTTTGGCCACATAATGGTGTAATTAGTTGTAGGCTTACTCCAATTTCCGTTTAATGCATCACACTTGTTTTATGTGAGCAAATGAACCTGCAGCACATGCTATAGCGCCATCTGCAGGTTGGATGTATTATTTCACAAGAAAGGTCAGGTGACTTTGTATCAGGTGACAGTTTAGTGATTACAAAAACATTTATTTCTTATGTTCTTTTGTTTTATTCACTTATTTATATACGTTTCTTGTTTTAGTTTATTAGAATTTCTTTTGGGTTTCTAAATAGGCCTTTATGTCTCTAATAAAATGTGAGATTTCAATGATTGGCAACTTGTTTTATTATTCAATTTGTCATCTTTTGCAGTTTCATTGTGTGTGGAATATTTGCTGGATGATGGGCTTCCCTCACCTTAACAGTGATTTCAGCAAGTAAGTGAAGAAAAAATGCAACTTATATGTGCAATATAAATGCAATATATATATATATATATATATATATGTACACATACATATCGACCATACTATCATATATATATATATACATATAATATAATAATAACAGTATATGTAATATATTGTTTCAAAGGCCTAAGTAAACGATTCATGGCCATATGGTGAACTCACTGAGCCAGAGATGCTGAAGTACAAACAGCAACTCAGTTATGTGTCACAGAAACATTTTTAGGTGTTGTGGTAGTGTAGCTTGTTCTTTCAGACAGAAATCTCATTAATATTCATTGGCATATGTAAGAAGCGGTTTGCACAAGAGCATTTATGTATGTTTGGATAGACACTGAGTATGTACAGTACGATATCAGCAGGTGGGTGCTATACTCAAATGTAATTGCTGTTATTTAAAATAGGGTAAGAAGCCTACAATTAATTGTATTTAGTTTCATCTTACACCAGAAAAAGTTGTTGGCAAATCTATTCTATTTATAGTGTTTTTGTAAAATTGTACATAGATTTTTAAGAAGCTGTGCAAATGGTGATGCAGGTTGCAGTGTCTATCCAAATGTATAATCAAACTAAAATGGCTTTGCTGCTAACTTGATTTATAAGTAGTTCAATTACTTTCATAATAGTGTTGCTTTTCCAGTCATTTAAGTTAATAACTTATTTCCAAAATGTCAACAGTAGATTTTTGTTAAAGGAGTAGTTCACTTTAAAAAAAAAAAACTTTTGCTGATAATTCACTCACCCCATGTCATCCAAGATGTCCATGTCTTTCTTTCTTCAGTTGAAAAGAAATGAAGGTTTTTGATGAAAACATTCCAGGATTTTTTCCATATAATGGACTTCAACTGGGAACCAAACGGTTCAAGGTCCAAAAGACAGTTTCAGCTGCAAACTGTTCAAAGGGCTTTAAACGACTTCCAGACGATGAATAAGGGTCTTATCAAGTGTAAACGATCACTCATTTAAAAAATAAGTAAAAAAGTTTAAGTTTTATAAGCTCAAATGCTCGCCTTGCTCTGTTCTGTGATGCGCGTTCGTGACTCTCCTGTTTCGAATTTGTTTATCAAAATGAACAAATCTTTTTTCGTGTCATTTGGTTCATTCAACGAACAAATGTACTAGTTGACTCGGGAAAAGATTTGTTCATTTTGATGAACGAGTTTAGAAATCACGGACGCAGTCACGACACACATATCATAGATATATATAGCATATGTGTATATGTATATATGAGCTATATATATATCTTAAACTTTTTTTTTTTTTTTTTATATGAGCGATCATCTTCGCTTGATAAGACCCTTATTCATCGTCTGAAATCGTTTAAAGCCCTTTGAACAGTTTGCACTGAAACTGTCTTTTGGACCTTGAACCGTTTGGTTCCCATTGAAGTCCATTTATATGGAGAAAAATCCAGGAATGTTTTCATCAAAAACCTTAATTTCTTTTCGACTGAAGACAGAATGACATGGATATCTTGGATGACATGGGGTGAGTAAGGGTGATGTAGCCAAGTGTTGGTAAGTCTGATTTATTCTTGCAAGTCGTTCATTTGGAGGAAGTTTTTTATTAGTGGCTTGTAGGTTAGCTAATTGTTTTTTCCTCAACACTGTACTTATTAATACATGTTGGTTTCCTCTCCAAATCCTGTAACTGCTCTTGTCCTGAAGCACTTGATTGCAATACATCCATGACCTGTTTACACAAAGGGAACCACTCAGAATCCAGTCTAATCGAACAGGCTTTCCACTCAAGCTGAGGCAGATGCTTCTCTTTCGCCTGATCCTTCCTGACTCCATGCTTCTCAACAATAGGGACAATTTCACATAATATTGTCCATTAAGGGCTGCTGGGAGAGCGGTTTGCTCTGGGCTGAGTATCGGTGTCCCGCTGTGGAGGTCGGCCATGCCTGACTGCTTATCAACCGCTTAATCGCTCTCTCCACTCACTGATAGTGAGCAGATCTGGGCAGATCTCGAAAGTTTCGGCTCAGTGACATAAAAAGAGAGAGGAAGGCCTTCGAGAAAAAAGAATGGATAGAGGGAGGGAGGGCTGTTGAATTTTTTGTTTTGAAGAGAGAAAAAAATCTTTGAATCTTCAAAGTGGTTTTATTAAAGTATTTCTGATTCCTCAGAGCCTTTCATGGCATCTGCTTAGCCTTAAACAAGCCTCGCTGGAATCAAGGTCAGAGATTAAAGAGCCAGTTGGGATGCAAGCTTCAAAGATGGGATTTCGGAGGAGTGTTATGACACTAGAACCAGTATTTTCAGTGTGCTCACTTAATCTTCGTCACAGAGAAATAAATCTGTGTTTAACATTGTTCTGCCGGCCTGTCATTATCATGAAACTGCTCATAATTCTTTCTCATCTTCTGTTTGTCTTTAAGATGTCTCCTTGTGCTTCAGCATTAAAGTTGACCCAACATGGTCTTCGCCGAAAGCTGTAACCTTCAGTTGGGGTGAGTGATTTTCTTCCAAATTGCTGTTAATGAAAGTTGGTCCATCCATTCGTGTTATAATCAATGCACAAGACTGTAAGAATCTCCCATGTTCTTCCATCGTTGAGTGTTTTGGGTTCCTCAAGCACAATTTCATGCAATTAAACCGAGTGATTCAATCAGATTTGTTAATGAATCACATGGATTTGTGTTAGGAAAGGATTGGCTTTCTGCTGACTATGCTGTAAGTACAGTGTACTTCCTACATTTTATTTAAGGGGGGGTTGACTGTTTTTTTTTTCTTTGCATGATTGTGTTTATGGGGTGCAATATAACATGTATTCGATCGTTTTTTCTTTTTTTAAAATTCATATTTTTCATAAACTTCACCTTTATTGTCAGCCGCGCTTTCCTCTGTCCCCTGAACGAGCGGTTCACTTCCTGATTCTATGAAAACACTCCCTCAGAAAACACGTAGTTGGCTCAGATTGGTTAGTTTGGCCCGGTGTGTTGTGATTGGCTAAACTGTCGCTCCACGTCTGTCGGAAAGTTAACGCCAATTACCTTTACGGGCAAGGCGTGCGCGTCATGAGCTCAGATGTAAATATGTGTCAAACTGCAGTATCAGTTTCAGGCAGAATCAGGACCGGAGAAGCCGAACTGAAGAGAGTCAAACAGAACCTCACCACACACGGCTCTTACTAAACGTTTCTGAATGATAATTTGCTACATTTTTTAACCTTATACACGTTTTATTTTACACAATATTTTACACAATTTTACACAATAGCATCTGACTGGCAACAACAGCAACTGACTGGCTACTAATGTTATACTCAAACAGCGTTGGCATGTTTACGTTCTTGATCAAATCGAAAATAACGTCACAAAGCATATATACATGAAAAAAACGTTTAAAACATTAGTACTTATAGAAAATTCAGGTCCATAATGTTTGTACGCGTTAGTCGTAGACACAAAATAGCATAGGCTAACTAGTAGTGGCTATAAAGGCGCTGACATTTGAAAAAAATAAAACACAAGGCTACGTCTTGAATTATACATGCAAATACATTTAAAATGATGAAGTCTTAGCCTACTTACTAGGTTGTGGCCCAACAACTGCTGCCTCTGGTTTTAAAGTTGGAACTGCTTCATGTTTTAGTAACAGTTTCTTGTTGAATCCGGTGTTGATTACGAATCGTCATTTTCAGGAACATAATCAAACATAAATTGTATCCATTGTTGAGGAAGAATAGCGTCCATGGGAAGCCCGAACACAGAAAACCTGACAGCTGCGTGAAAACACACTCGACAAGTCATGTACATTATACTTACTTTTGATGCAAGTACATAGTAGTTAAAGAGCTATATAAAGTGTGACGAAGGTTGTAGCTTTGAAATCTACAGTTTCTAAACGTCTTCTACCCCAGCATTGGCGCAAACATACAGCGGCCCAGATGGGGGAACCACAGCTGGCATTCCCCTGTGTGTTTGTGTTTGGTGCCAGCCGAGTGGGTCCTGGTGTCTAATGTATGCCCACACACACACTTGGCCGATGCACACATGCTTGTGTGTGTAGGTGTTTGCATGAGAATAAGAGCGAGGCCAAATGTGAGTACGAGTGTGAATGTGCGAGCGCAGCTGTCTGATGATGTGTGTGTGGTTGCCAGATCCTCTTACCGAGAATCTGTGGCAAGTGGGCAGGTGATGGTGATGATGGGTCATTTCCCATCATTCTCCTCTCTTGGACTTAAAATTTGTTGAAAATAACCTCTTAGTGTCCCCCAGCTTTTCTCCTTATGTAACTGTGCCTCTTTTTTATTTTAACTCATTCGGGGTCTGGTGGAGAAACGACAGCAAATCACTGCAAATTTGCATTATGAATAAAAGTTTCCTGCCAAAGATGATATAAATGGAGAATGATCTGACCTGATCAGCCAGCATCTCTCACTCTTCATGATCTCTTGCATACATCTCTTTAGCTGGTTAATGCATGCCGGTAATAGTCATTCTTATAAAATGCATCGAAACAAATTTACTTGCATTTAATTTTAGTTAACAATAACAAAACTGGGCTTTATTTCTTATTTCAAATTAGATTTTTACAATTACCGTTTTATTTTTCACTTTGAGACAGAGATGGGTTTCCATACCCTCCTGTCACACACTGAAACGCCATCCACACAGATAAAAGACCTCTGGGTGTTGTGCACCTGATAGTATCTATCTTCAAGTCGATGTGTGAGACTGCAAAGTAAAGTGAAGTTTGCAAGTGTAATCTCACCTTGTCTCAGAACAATACTTGCCAAATTCATTACCTGTTTTTCCCCTTTTCATTCCATCACACTGTTCACGGTTCTGCTGGTTTATTTTGATGTCAAGTTGTGAAGGTCAACATGAAACACTTTTACAACAAATTTACTTCAGTTTGATGTGTTTTTTTAAAAGGAAATGAATATTCATTGAGGAAAAATAGAGTGGGACTTGATTTTATTTGTCAGGAATTGACAAATAAAAAAATAATTTATTATTATTTATCTTTGGAATAATATGCATTATACAAAATAATTAATCATAAGATTTAACAACACATTCCCATCTAACTGACGCTTTTGACCATGCATCTAAATCCGACGCACATGGTAACCTTTAGCGTTCAGTTAGATGACGCTGGTAGGTTTACGTCTTGGGTAGGGTTAGGGTTAGACCACTAGGAGGCACATCTCATATTGACACTAAAGGGTGCCATGTGCGTCGGATGTTGACGCATGGTCAAAAGTGTCAGTTAGATGACGCCTTGGGATGAGAATGGGCTAGATTTAACCATTAAATACAATTTTAATTTTATTTTGACATTTTTACTTACTCAAAACAGTTTAGTAAGGGTTAGAGCAGTTAATTTCCCCTGTATACATCTAAAGGGCCCTAATTTAACGGATCTAAGCGCAGGGTTAGAGCACTTTGCTAGTTTAACAATGGGAAAAATGGTCGGTACGTCAGAGCCAAAAGGGTTAGTCTAAAAGGATTGTCCCTGTTCTCCTAATGAGTAATGGCTGTTTTGGGCATAACTTGCAATAAACCAACCAGAGTCTCTTCTCACATTCCCTTTAAAAGCCAGTTAGGCTCAGCGCTATGGTGGATTGCTATTTACATGGCGGAATTTGCAAGCATAAAGACTGAACGCCTCTCCAGAGCGTGCAATCAGACCATCCAAAAAAGCCGGATTCCACCACATCTTTATGTACACAATAATAATCTTTTACATTGTAATCCTTTTATTTTAGTTGTCGATATAGGTGCACATTACTAATGCGCTCTTTAAATAACAAAAAAATATTGCCTATTGACTTTGGTCCAGGTTTTTGTTGGCCAATGGCGCAGTATATTTCAGTTCCCTCAAAATAGCAACGCGCCAACAATGTGCCTGAACACACCTCGTTTTCAGGCCAGCACACCCATGGAGCACAATGCGTAAAACATTGGCTATAAACAACATAGTGATATTATAGCCATGTCTGATGATAACATAGCAAAAAAACAGTTGCGTCTCGCCTGGCGCTGCATTGCGCCGGGTGTGAGATCAGGCCCAATATGTCTATGGTGAGAGAATTGTGCAATTGGGAATCTTTTAACTCGACTAACATGTCAAATCACATGCTGTGTACACTCTCCAGGCCAGAGAACTCTCTAAAGTTTTAATTAATTGTGAATTTGTTTTCATCGGCTCGGCTCGGTTTGATGCCCAAAAAGACCCGTTTTGACAGTTCACACCCACTCTTTTCATTTTCGTTGTGCAGACGTATATCCATCCAATTGCATTTAATTCAACACGGAGCCAACAGTATTTAAATTACTTCAAAGAGTTGGAAGCAGTATTATCAAAGGCTTTGAGTTTGACAGCTCACGCTGAGGAGAACGGGAGGCGCAGGACGGCTTGACTATGTATGAGCAGCCTGTCCGATTCAGTGCGAGAGAATATTACAATACTGTTAACATTCCTGAAGGAGTGAGGCTTGCACATGAGATGCTTTTGTCAATAAGATGTGAGCTTGAAATATGCCAATGTGTGTCAAATGGCATCCCAAGGCTCTAGCATCTCAGATGGAGTGCAGTAGTCATTTTGGTTGACTGTTTCTTTAAGTGTATTGCCGAGAACGCTTGCTAAGTCTCTCAGCAGGTGAATTCTGGAGATTTATTGTCAGAAGAGTTTCAGGGTTTATTTGAGAACACAGATCTCAAATGGGTTTTGCAAGCATAATTCTGTTGTTTATTTTCAAGAAGCAGAATTTAAAATTGGCTCTGTGAGAAGTAACAATTATCATCTGCATAACTGTTGTTTTTCTAATTAAAACATCTTGAGGTACACATGAAGGCACAAATGCTCTGTCCATTGCACCAAGGGGGTCAAGAATGGCTATAGATCATATACTATATCTTATGTTGTTTTGTATCTTATTTTACAGTAGATTCCTTAGGGTTTTATTTAAAGGTACAATATGCAAGATTGTTTCGCCACCAGGGGTCGCTAACCTCTTACAATAACAAAGGCGTATATTAATGACGTATATTCTGCATTAAGCGGAATTATGGATCTTGTCGTCAAGCTGATGGATCTTTTATGGATGAGTGAATACATTGATGTTTTTAACATGACTGTAGTATAAAGCCGTGCGCGATTGCTAGACGTATACCAGCGCCGCACAAAACGCGAGTCCCGCGGATATAAAGAAATAAGGACATTTAATTCTACCGAACTACACGCTGAATTACTCACACAGGTCGGTTTATTAGAGGAATTAAACCTGAGGAAACGCAATGCTGCTCCACTTGCTCTAACAGTTTCACTATCACACTAAACAGCATTTGTGTGTGTTGAATGTTAGTTAGCTTGTTTGTTGGCTGTATGAGACTAAGCTAGATTACCATTAGAGAATAACATACAGATTATATTCTAACTATTCATCATGTTAAACTACATAACATTGATTAGTTTTATATACATAGATTTGCTCACCTGATTGCTCAAGTAACATGCAACACTCGTGTCTCTGTCAAGTCGAAGTTAGTCGCGGACGTGAGAGCTCTCGGCATCTTGAAATATGTTTGTTTTAGTCCTCTTTTTGTCTCAAAATCGGCTTGCCATGTTCATAATGTTTAAACAAAACCCTGCTAGGGATGCTCACGCTGTTGAGCACGCATAGCGGGCATAACACGACCCAGTTGTCCACGTCTGTCGCCATGGTTACTATTGCAGTACGAGGTCAAACCTGGTGGAAACCGTGGGTAACGCGGATATGACGTCATTGACTGGCGACTCCTCACCCCTGTTCACACGCCCCGTTTCCTTGGTTAAAAACGCAATTTTCTCACGAATTACATATAGTTTGAAAAATTTGGGAAATTGTAAGTAATCAACTAAACAAAATATATAACATTGATCTGGTGTTTTTTTAATATTTTACTGCAAAAATCCTGCATATTGTACCTTTAATGGGCTTTTTCCCTGTCTGCTGTCTTTCAAGAGTTTATACTATACTAAATACTAAGTAGTACAGATCACTACATGCTGTATTTGTAAAATCGTATACTCAATTGTTGTCAAGTCTCCTTATTATGTCATTCAGAGAGCGGTGCAATTTTATCAGTATTACGTTTTTTTGTGCATTCATAATTCATAACTTTTTAATATACCTCCATATCTTAATTCTAAGCTATTTATATGCAATATATCACCATGGTAAATTAATACAGCAGCCATTTAATGATTTATAAATGTATATTAGCAAATGTACATTATGTGCATAGTTTACCTATACATTTGTAAATACTAAGAAAACCATACAAGAGGTATTCTGAACATAGAAATGTTTGAATCTGACGAAAGCATAAATCAACCCTTTTAAAGGCACTGCCTGTGATGGACATTGGTCAAGATTAAACACATCATGCATTTTACATGAGTCTGTGTTACAGTGTGTACACAGTCTCTTAGAGCAGCAGAGAGTGAATAAAACAGCTGAAGAGTAGAGGAACCCGTGTTTACACAGCTTTTGTGTGTGTGTGTGTGCATGTGCGCCTTTTTTCCAGCGCAATGATTCCTCAAAACTCACCCACAAAAGTGGCCAATCTAGCTGCAGAATCTAGTATTGGAAATATCCAGCGGCAATGAAATATTACGGCTGAATGTGTTAGTATAGCGTTCCAGCAAATGAAAAATTAAACATGTTTTTATGAACTGCAGACTTCAGCGCGCTCCAATCTTAATGACCCTGGAGGATCGTTTAAGTAAACAGTCATTTAAGGTTAATTACCTCTTGACCCTTTAGTCTCTTTCTCATTTTTCTTCCTCTCTCCTTCCTCTCTCTTATTCCCTAAAGAAAAGCAAATGTTTTAATGTCTTGACTTTTTTCCCAGAGAAGGCAATGATATTAAATTGAGAGCAAATGGAGAGTACATGTTTCCTTTAATATACAGCATGCCATGTGATTTGTGTATTTTCATCTAGATGCCTGATGCCTGATGTAGGTCACATGACTATTTTAGCACTCTAGGATCCATACTGTGCAGATCAAAGACCAACATGACAGGCGTCAAACACTGAAGACAAATTAGAGCTAATATAAACAGTGTGATCTGCTCTGCTAAAGGGAAAGCGTGCTTTATTTGCAATGACTGGGGACGGATAAACACAACACCATTCTTTAGCATTTCATTGGAATCTATTGGGAAAGAGTAAGGACAGCTGTCAGCTGATCTTTTCGTTTCTGCCTTAAATCTATTCTGTGTGGGAATGAATAAGGCATAAGGGATAAATACAGCAGAAATCATAATATATAAAGGATCTGTGCCATGCTTAGTTTTAATGTGTGTGTACATGTTTTTCTCATCACGGTACAGGGACTTCAACCTAATGCACACAAACTCATGTGGACTCGCTTCATCCGTGGAGACCTAAATTGAGGCACACAAGCTTATAAATCATACAGAATTAGTTTTTTGGAAAGTTGTAAAAATGCAGAAAGTTTTCCGGGATGGGTAAGTTTAGGTTCACACTCTCAGAAAAAAAGGTACAAAAGCCGTCACTGGGGCTGTACCTTTTCAAAAAGGGAAAACTTTTGTCCATTTTAGGCACTAATATGTACATTTTAGGAACTAATATGTACATTTAGGTGCTAATATGGACATTTTTGGTGCTAATATGTACATTTTAGGTACTAATTTTAGCTGCTAATATGTTCATTTTAGGTGCTAATATGGACATTTAGGTGCTAATATAAACATTTTTGGTGCTAGTATGTACATTTTAGGTGCTAATATGTAGATTTTAGGAACTAATATGTACATTTAGGTGCTAATTTGGACATGTTAGGTGCCAATATGGTCATTTTAGGTGCTAATATTGTCAATTTAGGTGCTAATATGGATATTTTAGGTGCAAATATGGACATTTAGGTGCTAATATGTACATTTTAGGTGCTAATATGTACATTTTAGGTGCTAATATGGACATTTAGATGCTAATATGAACATTTAGGATGCTAATATGTACATTTTAGGTGCTAATATGTAAATTTTAGGTGCTAATATGGACATTTAGATGCTAATATGGACATTTAGGTGCTAATATGACCTTTAAGTGCTAATATGGACATTTAGGTGCTAATATGATCATTTTAGGTGCAAATGTGGAATTTTAGGTGCGTAATATGTACATGTTAGGTGCTTGTTATGCTATAGCATTTAGGTTGCTAATATGGACATTGTAGATGCTAAAATTGACATTTTAGGTGCTAATATGGACATTTTAGGTGCTAATATGTACATTTTAGGTGCTATTATGTACATTTTAGGTATCAATTTGCACCCTTTAGGTATTTTTGAAAAGGTAAAGCCCCAGTGACTGCTTTTGTACCTTTTTCTCCTGCATAGATAGAATATACAGTTTGTGCCGTATAAAAATCATTATGTCTATGGAAAGTTCCCATCAAGAATGGAATGAAAAGTGTGTGTATATGCCACGTGTGCCAATTCATTGATATTGTTATGACTTGCATCTATAAAGTAAGGCTTGTCAGTTTTTTATTATTATTAATTACATACCAAAACAAACTGCACTGACTGCAGAATTTGCGAGAATAAGCTTGGACTTTGGTGATTCTTCAAACTCTAAAATGCTTTTAATATATAAAAAATACCCACAATCCGATACATTGTTTCACAGGGCATGAATATAACCAATACCACATTATTATATTATAATATTTATATTTCCTTGCACAGTATCAAATTCAGTGCTAATTTCCTGATGGTAAAGACTGAAAGATCAGCACCACCCACATGAAGGGTGAGGAATTAGCTTTAAATATATTTGGCTCTTGCAATTTGTCCTCAGGCTAAATTAACACCCACCGCTGAATGGGTCTCCGCTTGCTTTCATTACGCACAATACAAACTCGATAACGGTTCTCTTAGGTTAGGGTCCGATTCCTCCGGGCAGCTTGCAGGATCTGGATCTGCGTCATTTCAGAGAGCAAACATCATCAAGTGCATTATTCATGGGTTCTTGTGTTTGAAGCCGTGATTGCGCATTAGCTATAGTCCACTGGGATACAAATGGACCCGCGCGGTCCAGCGGATTCGAGAGATTCATGTTTCCCATTGACTTTTCATTCCAGTGGCCATTAACATCCCCTTGTGTTTATCTGTGTGGTTCAATGACTTCTCTTTTGCCATTTCACTTCTCATTATGGTCTTTCAGGAGCCATTAGCATAATTCATAATTTGGAGGAATGTTGAGTGAGGAGCGAAAGGAGGTCTGGAAGTGCCGTTTGAATGGCTCAAGTTGAATGGATAAACCTGTGTGTGTTTGCAGTGTGAAATTTGACAGGACTGATGAATGACCACTATCCTTTCTCAAGCTGTGCGCTTTGAATACCAAAAGTCCCTCTTAGAAAACATGATGTAAAGGGCAAGAAAGGAAATTAAATGCACCATCTTGTTACTTAATGCAAACTCAGAAGCGTATCAGTATCTACTGTGTGCATGCACATGATGAGAATACATAGTGCATTCACAGATAGCAAGAAAGGCTCTGTTCCAATACCTAGTGAGCTATCTTTTAGGGCAAGGTCAAGTTTATTTTTGTGTGTGTGTGTGTGACTGTTACAGTATCTTCAAATCTCCATCTCTAAATGTATTTTCAGACTCAATGTCCATTCCACCTTTGTGAAGTGTGCATTGAGCATGATGACTGGTGTCTTTGTCAATCTTGACTCATTTATTTTCAAGAGAATGGACCACAATGACAAAAAAACCCTAATTTAACCCCATTTGAAAACCTTTCATTAAAGTGTGAAATCGAGTGCCTTCTCATTCACATGTCCCAGACAAAAGTGTGTAAGTGCGTCTTTGTCTCTAAATAATAAGCCTGCACCTTTTGAGTGACAAGCTATTTGTCAGGTACTGATCTGCATTCTAGTGTGCCAGGTGATATTGAGAGGAGACGCAAACACTCGGCTCTGATTAGTTATCACACGTTTGAGACAGAAAGAGAGAGAAACAGGCAAGGCACTGTTCATACATTTGAAGAAGTGTTTGTACAAACATCTGGAAGCAGGTGAGCACATACTAACAAGACAGGAGCCAGGAGCAGGAGGTTAACCTGATGTTGCATATACATTTGCATTGCTGCATAGCCCTCGGGGAGAATTCACTGCAGCATAATTAACCCATATATCTTCACTAAAAACAGAACAGGACATCGTACATTGCTCTGATCAAAAATCCAATCTGCTGCCTACAGAGGCAGTATTTTAAGACATGCTCCGAGTCCTCGCACATGCTGACACACTAAAAGTTGGGCCATATAGTTGCTGTATGCCTTTAAGGGATACTCCACTTTTTTTAGGAAATAGGCTCATTTTACCACTCCCCCAGAGTTAAACAGTTGAGTTTTACCGTTTTCATAATCCATTCAGCCGATTTTTTTGATATTTAGAAGAATATCAGTAACCAGACAGTTTCTGGTCTCATTGACTTCCATAGCAGGAAAAAAATATACTATGAAAGTCAATGAGACCAGAAACTGTCTGGTTACTGATATTCTTCTAAATATCAAAAAATCGACTGAATACATTCGATAACGGTAAAACCCAACTGTTTAACTCTGGGGGAGTGGTAAAATGAGCCTATTTCCAAAAAAAGTGGAGTATCTCTTTAAAGATTATAAAACTGCCACAGCACTCTTAGAAGAAAAGGTTCTATATAGAACCTTAAAAGGTTCTAAAGCACTGTCGTATTTGGAACCCCTAAAATGCAATGCATGAATGATCACAAAATTCAAGATATGGGGGTTAAAATTTTGTATTAATCAATATCACACGAAGAGTACCATTTTAGTTTTTATCCTCCAAAAATCAGCATGATTAAAATGGGATATTAACTTGTGACTACAACAGTTTAATAAACAATAATTTAATTACAACCGCCAAATGTTGCAGAATAATGTAATATATGAATGAATAATAGCCTTTAAAGAACATTTGTGCCATAAGGGTTCTTTCTTGTCATTATCATCATTGTTTTACATAAAAGTACCTTTGCAGTTGAGTAAAGAACCCTATGCTACATATATAGAACCTTTTTTTCTAAGAGATTTAAGAGCATTTATAAAATTCTGTATTATTATTGTATTCAGTAAGGCATTACATTTATCAAAAAATTACATTATACTAGGGGTGCAACGATACACAAAACTGATGGTTCGGTTTTCCAATGGTTTTGACGTCTCGGTTCGATTCGGTTCGGTTTTGAAAGCTAAAATGGCTTTTTTTCTTTCTTTTTTACCAGTGGTTCGGTACGCAATGACAGTATCGCGATTCGAATCGAGTTCAGTATCGCGGTTTTTCGGTTCGGTTCGAAAATCGTTACACCCCTACATTATACATGTATAATGTTACCCAAAAAAGCATGCTGTTCTTTTGAAATTTCAACATTGATATTTAAACATTATTAAAATGATAATAATACTGTATTTTTCATCAAATAAATGCAGCCTGAGATGAGCGTACACTCTAAAAATGATGGGTTGTTTAAACCCAACTTTAGGTCAAATATGGACAAACCCAAACATTGGGTTAAAAATATAATTAAAAAAAAATTAACCCAATGGCTGGGTTTGTACATATTTGACCCAATGTTGGGTTAAAACAACCCAGCAATTTTTAGAGTGAAGAGACTCAGGGCCCTATTTTAACGATCTGAAACGCAAGTAGAAAGCAAATAGAAAAGTGAATAGAAAGTTCAAAGAACAGCATTTATTTAATTAGAATTTTTTCTAACATTATAAATGTCTTTACTGTAACTTTTGATCAATGTAACTCATCCTTGATGAATAGAAGTATTGATTTCTTATTTATTTCCCCAAAAAATAAAATACAAATTCTTACTAACCCCAAACTTTTTAAAGATCAAATTTCAGATAAAAGCTGTTCTTTTGAACTTTCTATTCATCAAAGAATCCTGAAATAAAAATGTAAAAAACTGTTTTCAACATGGATAATAATCATACATGTTTTTGGAGCATAAAATCATCATATTAGAGTGATTTGTGAAGGATCATGTGACACTGAAGACTGGAGTAATGATGCTGAAAATTCAGCTTTTTTTTCAGAGGAATAAATTACATTTTAATATATATTAACATAAAAAAGTCATTTTAAATTGTCATAATATTTCACAATATTACTGTTTTTTTGTGTATTTTTTATCAAAAAATTGCAGCCTTGGTGAGCAGAAGAGACTTCTTTTAAAAACATAAAAAATCTTACCGATCTTAAAACCTTTGACCGGTAGTGTATATATCTTACCGAGCCCCAAACTTTTGAACAGATATTGTTGTGTATATTTCCTATTTTGTAAAAAAAAAAAAAAAATAAAAAAAATGATGCAGTATTTGAGTATAAAGTATAAAATTACTCTAATGCCATAGAGTAAATCGCTCCCTTATGAAGTTCCATGACACAAAAGCAGCTTCCTATAGGTATAATCAACAGCAGGGTATCTGCTATACAGTATGTTGGAACAGAGCCTATGATTGAGTATTCAGGCTGTTATTACGGTGCAGAAGTGTTTTTAAGCTCATTGTTTTCTTTATCTTTTGCTCCTCTGTGCCAGTCAGGGTCTTTTGCCCTTTTTTTAATTTCCTTTTTCATCTTTTTCATAATATTACAAGGATGAGGGCAATTTTAAAACATATTGTAGGCTATGTCCTACCGGAACATTATTAGGCCCATGTTATCTATTATACCTCAAAAAGTGGCTGATTTATAATCGTAAGAGCACATGATAGCTGTAATGAGCTTGCATTGTGTCATAAATAATGCAAGCAATTTTTATTCACCCAAGTTTATTTTGGAAGTAGCCTAATTTGTCTACAACAATCTGCAACAATGCAATGCCGCAAATATTTATTCACTGAGCAGGCTATTGCATTTTTTTAACAATACTTCTTCTTTTGATTTGATGAATTAAAACTGCTGTTTACCCAGGTTAGTGGTATCAAATATTCAAATGTGGTGTCAAAATATACACATTTTTGATTGAGGAGCTTGTAATAACTTAACACCATATCCATGCTTTGTTTTCTGAGTTGTGTATTATGTATTCCCATAGATGGGGATAATACACAGTTAGGCCTACTGTACATAAAACTATTTTAATGCACAACGTGGAGGCAAAGAAGTTGACGCGTTTCCCGTACAGACCACGTAACTCAATGCTTTACTACCATAGTTGAATGTATCGTTGGAGAAATCAACTAGCTAGTCACGACTGTGTGTGTGCGTGTCAGACATAGTGTGAATGTGTGCACTAACGCTTCAATGAAAACGGAGCATTAATATAGAACAGTGATTAAACTGACTTGGAACCTGTGCATTAAACTGTCTTATTGCACAACTTCCAGCCAATCAGAATCGAGTATTTGGACAGACCATGGTATAAATGGAATTATGAATATTGTTACTTTTTGATGGACATAAATTGTTGCAATAGTGAGTAAAATTGCATTATTTGAATTCATTTTATTCCACGGCAGTCTATTTTTGTGGTATATACTATTTCGCATATCCCAGCCACTTTATGTGTCCGTCAGACAGTGTCTTTATGAGTATGTTGAGTACAAGGTAATACCAGCCGCAACCAGACCATCTTTATGCTGATTTATAGACTCTTATTTTATAAGAGACTCTTTATAAACGTTTAAATATTTAGTAACACAGATATTCCATGTTTAGTCATTAGAACATCAATTGAAGCACTGCCCTGGGGACATTGGTTGCCATGCCGCCAGACTCGAATTCCATGGAAACACGGTGTCTCATGTACTCCATCTTGAGGCAGAGAACAGGCCAGAGCTCCTCTTTGGTGGGATTCGAAGAGTTTTCAGTGGAATTAAATTTAGCCTTTGATCAATGCTTGAACCAGTTAAGAAATGAAGTTAACGCTGCACCAACACTAAATGAAGCAATAGTGACTTTTGCTCACGAGTATATTTCATCCATCTGGGCAAATAATAAGTAATAAGAGCATTGAAAGGTCGGAAGGTATGATATTAGTTAATGAAAACTATTGAAAGTGCCAGAACTGCAGATTTCACGGCTGCATGGGACTACTTTAGGAACAGATGTCCTTCCCTCTCTCTCTCTCTCTCTCTGCTCTCTCAATTTTCCCCATAGGAATCCCCAAAATAACATGTTTTTTTGTTCTTTTTTAGCACCTGACATTCAATGTATATCCCTCATACATTATGTGATGTTCTGCAGTTTTACGTTTGCCTCATGCAAAGAGAAACACCTCTACCTCCTTTTCTCCTCTCTCTCTCTCTCTCTCTCTCTCTCTCTCTCTCTCTCCACAGCACATGCGGCACATTTCATTTAGTCAAATTTCTAATTAAACTACACTGTGATCTCTTCTAGTAGAAGTTCTTTATTGGTTCTTTGCAGAACTTTAGTAGCAAAAGAATTTTGGCTATGATTTTGCAGTTCCGGATAAAGGTTTGAGGTCTGCAACAGTGTTATAATGTAATCTTTGAAAATTAATTAAAATTTCAAATTTACAAAATTTCCATCCATATATCCATGCATTCATCCATCCATACATCCATGCATCCATGCATCCATTCATCCATTCATCCATTCATACATACATACATACATACATACATGCATACATACATACATACACCCATACATCCATTTATACATTCATACATGCATACCATCCATCCATACATCCATACATACATTCATACATCCATCCATCCACCCATCCATCCATCCATCCATCCATCCATCCATCCATCCATCCATCCATCCATACATCATCCATACAAACATACATGCATACATACACCCATCTATCCATACATCTATAAATCCATACATCCATACATCCATACATCCATTCATTCATACATACATACATACATATAGTTCTCCAAAAAGTGTTGTGTCTCTGCTAATATTAAGTATTTTGTTGAAAGTCGAATTAAGAATGAATTAAACCAGCACGTTTTTTTTTCAACCGTTTCAAATTTTCATAATTTCCTAAACCCTTGAGATGGTACATCGACTTACAATAGATTGAATGACAGGTCTACCATAGCTTGATGGTGTCTGTATTGCTTTTACTGGCACTATGTAACTTCGGGGAGTGGGTAGGAACCCGAGCACAAAAAGAACTACAAAATCCAACTGCTTTATGGCATACATCACTTCCCCTACTTCCTCACATTCCAACGCAGAGCACAACAAGCGTTTTAATTTATTTATTTTTACCTCTGTATGTTGTCATCATGGCCGAAGCAGCAAGTAAAACCAAATGTGAAACCAAATTCTCCAATGGCTTAAGATTTTCAATAAGAGCCTTTATGACATTTTAAAATATGCAACTTTCTCTATTTGTGCATGTGCAAGCTAAATCTTTTTTTTTTTAGTCATGCAAATATAATATTTTTCATTCATGCATAATGTAACATCAAATATGGATATTTATTATTTATAGGGCTGTCAACTTTAGTCGTTTAGTCGACTAATCAGTCGATGCCGTCTTGGTCGACTGAAATTCTTATTGTCGACTGGTAAATTCTTATACCAGTCGTATTTTTTTTTTTTTTTTTGCCAATAGAAATAAATTTTCAATGATTTACTCCCTGATATTTATTCCTTTATAAAGCAGTTATTTATTACTGTATTCTAAATATAATTAGCCTATGTTTTATCCCCAACTTTAAATGCTTTTAGGCTATTTCTTGTAACTGCGCCACAGTTTAGCGCACACACATAACACACTCGGGAACCGCACCTACTGGCTGCGCTGCTGCTCGCGCTCAGTAAGGGATGTACTGGTAGGTGGTTTTGCTGTATTCATTCAGTTCACGCTACTTTAGTCGACAGAATGTCCAAGAAATCTAAATCTTTTGTCTGGCTACATGTTTGTGGAGGTAGGCGACGGTGGCGACGCATTGCTCCATTATGACGCGCACATCGCGTGCCTATTTGAAATCAAACTTGAGCGCGACAAAAGACGTGAGCAGCTCTTTTAATGGCTTTATCATACTGACTCAATAGATTGTTTTCTTAATAGGTTTTTATTTGTACACTTGACTCATTTGAAAGTAGCCTAAATAATGTAACAAAACGAAATTAAACTTATATGCTATCTTACAACACTAGATTTCAGATAGTTTTTTTAGGCTATTTTGTCTGTTGCTTTAAGAACGCCTAACAGATCGGCTGGACAAAAGTTAACCCATAGCTTTGTAAGTAAAGAAGAATACAGCCTGTATAAACGAGAGCTTTTGTTAGGATTTTTCATTATGTGGCAGATAGCAGTTATTATTTTGTAGCGTGTGGTGTGATCAGGTGCGCGATTGTGACCGTCACTATAGACCAAGGACAGAGCTCCTCACTTGCAGTTAAACAAATCACTTGATTTTCAAAGAATTGTATAATTATTATAGTTTTATTTATTTTCCGATGTTTTTTCGTTGTTGTTTTATAAATGCTCTATGACAATTGTTTAAAAAATGTTCAATCAAAACATCCGTTTTTTTTTTTTTTAGTCGACTAATCGTCGCGCAGGACAAGACCTTCGGTTCGACTAAGGATTTCTTTGGTTGATTACAGCCCTAATTATTTAACTCATCAATCAAGTTGTTACATTAGCCAAGCGTGCACTTAATGCATTCCACCATCTAAGTATTTATGATCTATATTAATAGGTCTTTGTGAAAATGCTAGCCTGGGCAAAACCATCGTTGTTGTACATCTCTAGAGTAATTAGTCTCCCTTGCCTGGTTGGTGTGTCTGAAACACATGATTTAGTTGATAGAAACACCGCAGTGCTGATTTGTTTCCTTCAGGTTGACGCAGATACATGGTAGCGGGGGAAATTGTGTTTTGTGTTTCTGTGTAATATGTCAGGGGCCGAGCGCTGAGGCGACGTTCCAGGGAAAGATATGCACCGGGACGAGACTCTGGCAGTCGAGGTGCAAAAGCTGTCACTGCTCATATGAAGACAACAGAACCAGCTCAACTGTGGCTTCATTTAAAGACGCCGCCACAGGACTGTCTGAAAGCCTGAGCTTGTTTTTGTTTCTCCACAAGGCTGCGTATGAAATCGATAGTTTCATGGGCACCCGACTGTGACTTTTCCGAACTTTCTTTCTTTCTCCCCTTCCTCTATCAATCTGTTTGTCTGTGTTTTCAAAAATGAGTATGTGGTTTTATAACATTAGAGGCTCACGCAGCTCAGATGGTTGAACATTGTGCTGTAACGGCAAGGTCATGAGTTCTTTTTCTGCAGGGCTCTTGGACTTATATTCTCTCTGCCATCACTATAGTGAAAAATGTGGGACTGTATTCATTCTTGTGATGTCTGAACCAACATGTGCTGCTATAACATCAATGCATTGATTAGTCGCATTGCATTCAGGCTCCATGGTTGTTTTAAAGGGGTGGTTTACTGCTTTTTTTCTTTGTATGACTGTGTTTATAGGGTGCAATATAACATATATTCGTGGTTTTTCTTTTTTTAAGTCTTATTTTTCATAAATTTCACCTTTATTGTAAGCCGTGCTCTCCTCTGTCATTTGAAAGACCGGTTGACTTCCTGAGTCTATGAAACCACTCCCTCAGAAACAGGCAATGGGCTCAGATTGGTTAGTTTGGGCCAGTGTGTTGTGATTGGCTAAACTGTAGTGCACGTTGTCAGGAACACTTTCGCCCGTAAAGATAATAGGCGCGAAGTATCCGAACAAATGTAAATAATGGTGTCGATACTGCAGTATCAGAGCCAGAATCAGACCCAAAAAGTGGCGCTGAAGAGAGGCAAGCAGAACCTCACCACACACGGCTCTTACTAAACGTTTCTGAATGGTAATTTGCCTATATTTTTTAACTTTATACACGTTTGTTTTACACAAATAGTATCAAACTGACTAGCTACTATATACACAAACAGCGTTGGCACTGGTTTACACTCTTGATCAAATCGAAAAATAAAACCATAAAGTATATATACATGAAAAATACATTTACAACATTAGTTCATATACAAATTCAGGTTCAAAATGTTTGTACGTGTTTGTCGTAGACACGAAATAGCCGTAACTCAGTCGCTTAGTGGCTATAAAGTCAGCGCTGGCATTTGATAAAACTAAAACATTACGTCTGAAATTATACATGCAAATACATTAAAAATGATTAAGTCTTAGCCTACTTACAGGTTGTGGCCCGACAACTGCTGCCTCTGCTTTTAAAGTTGGATCTGCTTCATGTTTTAGTAACAGTTTCTTGTTGAATCCGGTGTTGAATTCGTGGAGATTGTATCCATTGTCGACGAACTAAAGTCCATGGGAAGCCCGAACACAGAAGACCTGACAGCTGCGTGAACATAATACACTCGACGAGCCGCAGAAATATAGCCATGCCCTTTTCTGCATATTCCGGAGGGAGGGTTGATGCAAATGTATGGGTTAGTGACGTCTAAAACCCAGCTGTAGTCCCAATCGGAGTCGTTTTTGTGGGCATTTAACTTCCTGATTTTTAAAGGACGATATATCTTCTTACACTAAACTTTCAGCGCTGTAACTTTGCAGATACTGTTCATGCACCAACAGCAACATTACACACTATTTAAAATAACAAAAGTGAAATCGTAATCAACCCCCCTTTAAAAAAAAAATTGTGTTCAGAAGGGAGATGAACGTTCTCTCAAGAATGAAAATGTGAGTAATTTCTACTGTATTCTGCTGCCTAGTGCTTTAACTGTTTTACCCCCTTATAGTCTTTACTTCAAAAAACCCAAATTAATGTTGAAAACTAACATTAAATGACATGAAGGAATGACAAGAGTGCCTCAATTTTCATTTTCATGTCATATAACCGCAAGAACATTCACATCATCACTGTCTTGGATGCAAGTGCTTATGAAAGTGGAAAGAATGCATATTTAAGAAGAAAATACTCATAAATAATTACAAATAACTACTGTTAGGGAAATATGTTAATGTTTTGTTGCAGGGTTTACTGAAAAAATAAATTAAATAAAAATATCGGCCAATATATCAGGATTTTAAAACCCAAAAATATTTGTATCGTTATCAGCCTTCAAAATCCTTTATCGGCTGGGCTCTAGTATGTAGTGAACAGAAAATCGCCACCAAAAAAAACAAACAAAACAAATGACAACCAAAAAGGCTTCATGCTTTCAGACTTTGTTCCTCTTCATACTTCTATGGCAGGTCATTTACCAATTTAGCAAACATCACAAACAAGATTTTTACTGAATTTAAATGCATGTCTGATTTTGATAAATGAATGGATCATTTTGCAAACGAGGACTCACACAATGAAAGAATGTTTAGAAGTTATGAAGAATATGAGTTTGCTCAGCAAGCCATGCGCATTATTGTTATTGTGAAAACAAGACATTTGTTCGTACTTGTTAGCACACATACCAAAACACATTTTCTTAAATGTATAAAAAATTCAAATCTAGTGACCAACAAACTGTTCAGTGCTCTTTTTTTATATTACGCAACCGTTACTGGTTGGGACATTCGTATGAACTTGAGAGAGGCTGACTTCATACATCCATTAAAATCACCTTGGGAACGGTTAGTGAAAAGTCAAGTGCAAAAAGGGAAGACATGCTTCTAAGAAAAGCTCTTGCATCATTACTTGAAGATGCCACTTAAGTATTTATATTTCAAATGCAGCTAAATTTATAGGCTTTATATGTCATAACATTTACATTTAATATACCTTATAGATCCCCTTAAAGGGATAGTTCACTTTGAAATAATTTGTTTGGGATGTTTTAGCTTACCTCAAGGGCATCCAAGATGTACAGTGGGTGTTTTTGTTTCCGCAGTAGTTTCAGTTTTGGCCTAAGACATGAAACGAGCGTTTTGCATGAGAAAACAAACAGTAGTTATATTGTTTTACCTCTTGTAACCACACTCAAACATCACTTTGGACGTGGCTGTGGTTACAAGAGGTAAACAATTTAAAGGTTTGTTTTTTCACACAAACCGCTCATTTCTTGTCTTAGGCCATCAATGTGTACTTACATTTATGAGTCATTAAATCATGTTTAATTTGGACTTCTCTGTGCATGCTCTTTGAGATGGTGACCATAGACCTGCATTATATGACTAATTTCAAAGTGAACTATCCCTTTAAGAGCTTGTGTTAGCATACAGGTAGTAGCTTAGGATGTAAATCACAGAAGCAAATTCCTTGTATTAGCACGAGATGCAATATTGAGATTAATTGATATTGGCGAATCAGTTTTCCTCCTACTCTGTTCCAGTAAGTAGGGCAGCATTTGGATGGGTGGAGACGTAATGACTTGATGTATTAAGTTAGCGATGTCACTTTGTATTCAACATCTGCCGTCTAAATGAAGGACCATCTCGACTGTCTTGCGCTGGACCACCAGCTGCTGTGTGACAGCGCGCGAGGGAAACGAGTGTGACAGTGAGTGAGTGAGTGACAGATGCGCTGGGGACTGAGTGCACTTTACTACTCCAGACTTCCTGACTCCTGAGTGACAGGACGTCAGCCTATGCCGAAAGAAATGTCTTCTGTCAAAGTTTAAAATCTCAACGTTTGGTTTGGTTGAGTGCCAGCCAGCCTATTTAGATCAATGTCCCTGTGTGAATTTAAACCTATAAAGCAGTGATTCTCAACTGTGTCGGTACCCCAAAAGTGGGTCGTGAGAATGTTTTGAGTGTGTTTGGGTGACCTCGGCCTGGCAGACAGATACTCAAATGATACTTGACGTTTACTCATAGATGCCTTATTCATTTCAATACATTTAAAGTAGGCTACGCCACCTCTGTATGGGTAGAAAAATTTTATATTACAAGACACAAATTCAGATTTTCAGAGGTTACTCAACATGTTTTATTAGGACAGATTTCAAAGATAATTAATGAACTAATGTCTCTTCTGTATTGGAAAAACAAATATATAAATAATGAATAACTGAAAGAAATACCTCCAAATTGAGCAAAAATAGCTCTCAAACTTACAAAAACGAACTAACAAAATAGTTTTCTTTCTCTTTATCCTGTTTTTCTTCCTCATCCTCCTTGTTTGCCCATCCTATATTTTGCTGTAGAGCTGATCTTTCCCAGCAGTTTTTTGAAAACCAGGACATTTTCAATCACTTTTTAATAAAAACAGCCAGAACAGACGTGAGAACAGGACATATCATGGGAAAACAGGACTGTTGGTCACTCTAGAGTGTGTAGTCCAAGAAACAACAGCAACTTAATTATAAATGTTTTTCTAATTTGAGACTTTTATTTTGAAAGATGCACATGATCGCTGTTGATTTTTCTGCCAGACGTGGTTTAAAGGGGTAGTTCTACCCTATCTCACGACCAATTCGTAATCGAATTTGTAATCGAGTGATTAAAAAGTGGCTAATTCGTATCGACCTCACTCGTAGCAAATTCGTATCAATTTGTCTAAACCCACGTGACGGTTAAGTTTAGGGGCGGGGTTAAGGGGTAGGTCATTGTACTCGAATTCATACGAATTGGCCAATTCGTAAAATATGTACGATTTAGCAAAATCGTACTAATTTGTACGAGTGAGGTCGTATGAATTGTTACGAATTAGCCGCCTCTTGCAAAATTCGTAACGAATTCCGTGAGATTCGGGTTGGGTAGTTCACCCAAAAATGTTCTCATTAATTGCTCACTTTATATCGTTCTAAAATCGCAAGACTTTCGTTGCAGCACAAATGAAGATCTTATTGATGACCTGAGATTTTCTCTAAATCTCTGTGCTTCCAAACACAACTGAAACTTTGACACTTCAAAAAGTTGAGATTGTAACTAATCCATATCCATCTGAATTTAGTGGTTTATTTGAAATTTTATGAAGAGAATCGATCGCTTTATGATGAACAGATTGAATTTAAACATCCTTTTATCCACATTTAAATATTGATTTTCTTGGAGGCAACCACCCTCCGCTTTGTGTCTTTGCCTCCACGACGTGACATTAAACTGTGTATTATCCCTTACATAGCCTGAATAATCGTGATTTTAATGGTAAATACTGTAAATTTAACGTGCAAAACTGTTAATTGGTTAACAGAAAGTTTCCATACTATATACGGTAAATAACTGTAATATAATTTTACTGTAAAATACCGTTAAATTTACAGGTTTTGAAAGTGAAAAAAGACTCATTGTATAATTAACAGTGAAAAAACACGAATTCCCACAATTTCATTTGTCATACTTCACATTTGATTTATTTTTGTTGTAATAACTATGGTTCCTCATATTGTTTTCTTGTTTGTTTTTTTGCTAATCAGTTATGTAGATTAGGGTTTTATCTTACATTTATTGTTGTTAAATTAATGTTTATTGCATTTTGTTTAATTTCATGTGTTACCATGATTGTGTTTAATGTTTGTGTGAATCATGACACTGTGCAGCTGCTTTCTATTCGTATTAACCATAATGAAAGACTACTTGTGATGAGCTTTGATAGCTCATGTAGTTCTCATAACTGCTGTGATGACTGTTGGTTGTCAGTGTATTACAATGGGACAAAACAGATATCAATTTATCAAAAGGTTGGTAAATTAATATTTTATCAGAAAATGAAATACGGTTTATTACTGTTAATTTTAAGTTAAGTTTGTAAAACCATTTATGTATTTTTAACAGTAAAGTTCTGGCAATCACAGCTGCTGGTATTTTTAGCGTAAAAATTACGGTTTTATATTTTACAGTTCAGGCTTTACAGGGTTAATAGTTGTTACTGTTTTCATTCTCTTTGATTTGAGGTAAAATATCTGTTGATATATGAGAGAAATGGAGATTCGATGAATTCTTTTATGGTTGACCAGGAGGGGTTTTCATTCGTAAATATCAGTGACCTTGTGGCTTTGCTCCAATGACCTTTCACTCCGTATTAGGCATGAGCCGAATAAAATATAATAATACAGACATAGCAAACCCCTTTTTGTAGGAAAGGTTGCCG